>CACVCL010022756.1:0-32895 GCA_902729485.2 Mus minutoides
CAGAACCTCTATCAGAGGTTACAAAAGTCTGTGAAGCCATCATAATCTCACAAAATGAAATTTATAATCAAAGTCGTGCTCAGTAACAATGAAGAGACACAGCTCTAGAAAAAAAAGGAGACAGAGAGGAGGAAGAGAAGGAAGAAAAAAGGAAAGAAGAAAGGGAGAAAGGAAGGAAGAAAGGAAGGGGGAGGGAGGGAGGGAGGAAGGAAGAAAGGAAGGGGGAGGGAGGGAGGGAGGGAGGGAGAGAGGGAGGAAGGAAGGAAGAAAGAAAGGAAGGAAGGAAGAAAGGAAGGAAGGAAGGAAGAAAGGAAGGAAGGAAGGAAGAAAGGAAGGGGGAGGGAGGGAGGGAGGGAGGGAGGGAGGAAGGAAGGAAGGAAGGAAGGAAGGAAGGAAGGAAGGAAGGAAGGAAGGAAGGAAGGAAGGAAGGAAGGAAGGAAGGACAGAGGACACATTCAGTACTGACTCGGTCACTGACTCGGTCAAAGGACACACTTGCTGAATGTGTGTTATGTCATCCTCAGGACACCTGAGCAGAACTTAGGATCCTGCAGCTTTATGTGGTCATGGAGGATGTCTCCAGCTTGTGCAAAGGGCACATCCTGGGCTGAGTGACAACGCAGAAGGAACCTCTGCTTCTGAAGAAAGTAACATTTCTTAAAATTCTTTTTTTTTTTCAATCGAAATAAAGGAGCACGGTGCACAAACTTTGATTCCAAAGGGGTATTTGGTGGTTGATAGAGACAGTGGCGAAGCCTGCCAAGTGGAAAGCAAAATATTTCTTTCTCAGGAGTAAGCAGTGACTCCACTTCCAAGCAGTTTCATGAAGGTTCTGTCCTTTGCTATAAACATAGAACACAGATGTACATGTATGTTATATGTGCATGAATATATAGCCAGATGCATGTCCCCCCAAAATGGAAGTAATTCTGTTACTTTACCATCGAATTGTTCACCTATGTCTTAAGCATGTGTTCATATCAATAAATATCCTTCTGTACATATTCTAGTCTGGGTTTCTAGCAGGCCCTGCCAATGTCTTCCCTAGCTGCACTGCAAAGTGATCACCAAATGCCTAGCTGTTCCTTGTAGACTGTTTCCGTTTTCACACTGTTGTAAGCAGTTCCCTGGTGATACGTTTTGTTGTCTCCTTACCATTTCCTTACAATAAAACCTGAAAAGATATTAAAATTATGTTTTTACTAGATATCTGCCCATCCTTCTAAACAGCTAGCTCAGAGGGTGACTCTAGAATGGGCCTTTGTTGAGTTTCAGCTTATTAGATTTTTTTTTCATTGCTCAAGCCTGCAGAGAAGTTGTCAAAGCCTAATTGTGCCATCAAATTAATTCATGTTGTACCCTGCTTTGTGGCACCTGGACATTTGTGGCTATGTCCTACTCAGGTGTACAGACTTTATTAGATACCCTAGAAGCAAGGTAGTTTCCAAGTCCATATTTTGAGCTGTATTATCAAGAGAATATGCTACATATACTCTACAGAGGTGTCCCTGCTATGATTCCATATGTGCAACAGGGATAGCAATGTGTTCTGCAATATGGCCATTAAACATCGTAGAACATATGGGGAAATATGGGTTTATGGTAGGTCACTGAAACCTGGTTAAAGATTTTTAACAAAGTATTAACAAGAAAAGCAACAAAAGATGCATGGGCACTCTAGTGAACCAATTTTTACTTTCTACATGGATGTAAATTCCAGGATGCTTTTCATTTCAACAGTGATCAGTCTTGTCACGATGGTAGTCTTGGATCTAAGCTGCAGCCTTTTTTATTAATACCCATTTCAATATGAGAGAAGAGACTGTTTGCAGGGAAATTTATCCTAACTTGGAGTTTTTTCACATAGGTAAATATAGTAGTTCTAGAAGTTCCTAGTACTTTAAGAAACCACTAGTATAAGCTATAGTGTGATGTGATGTGTGTGTGTGTGTGTGTGTGTGTGTGTGTGTGTGTGTGTACATGCATGTGAGTGTGCACACAGGCACATGTTTATTTTTGTGGTGTTTCTGTCCTTGTAGTATTAGAAACAAAAACTGTCCACTTGACCCACGTCTTCATCCAGGTCCTTATCTGTGTGAGGAAACTTGCCACCAGTGCTTCAAAATATTAACATGCAATCACAAATTGGAACCTTTATCATGTTGCAGTGACTTAAATTCTGGGGTTATTATGGAATGTTCAACCACTAAATTAAGGTAGCATGCATCACAGTGCATCAGATATCATGATCAGCACCCAAGTGTCTAAGGCAGAATTATTTATCTATCCTACTTCAAATACATAAATCACTCTTTATAAAAACTGGAATCTTCGTAACAAGCCGGTGCAATAAAGACAATAGATATCCCCCTGGCAATCAGATCACTCCCTTCAGCAGTGAGTTCAGGTCAGAGGATGTACCCTCTCAAGTTCCTAACAGGGTGTTCACACTAGTGAGTTCCTTGACTCTGGAGAGAGATCCTATTGATGAAACGTTTGTTACAAACTATTCCCATCGGAAGACACTCTCATCAGTAGTTAAATGAAGAAGAACTGAGAAGCCAGGAACAGAAAATTCCTGATACTTGAAAGAAAGCAAATCTTTTCTGTCGTTATTTCATTGCTTCTGGTGTTGTGTCATAGTAATGGAAAGCTTACGATCACACATTCCTTCTTGGATTTTATTGTTTTATTATCCTGCTTTTGTTGGCTGAAATGCTTTATGTCTTCTTTTCCTATTCAACTGCTTAGATGGTAGATTGAATGGTTGCTTTTAAATTACCCTTCTTTTAAACACATGGCTGGGGGGCTATAAATCCTTATTCGTTCTTACTTGTACTTCCCCAAGTCTTGAAATTTTGTTTTCCTTGCCATTTAGTCAAAATGTTTTTTAATGCTCTCTATTCTTTACATAAAACCCACGCAGTATTTAGAAATTCATCACTTAATTTCCATGCAGTTGGGGGTGGAGGTTCATTGCCTTCTTATCCTTACTGACATCTAACTCAACTTCACATTGGTCTAACAATGTTCTTTGAATGTCCCAAAACCTTTAAAGTGTGTTGAGGTCTGCTTTATAAACCGGTATCTGGTCAGTTTTGACATCTGTCTCATATCCAATTGGCTGCTGTTGGATGAGGGACTCTCAAGTCAGTTAGATCCTATGGGTAAGTGCATTTGTTAAGGACATGCTCAATTATCCTTGGCCCCTGATAATCAAACCTTCATGTTATTGCGTTCCCTTCCACATTGCTGGGTCCTAGCTTTTAATAACAGAACATGCTCATGTTCCATAAGATTGAGTCATTTGCATCGATGAACAGTATATTCCTGATTTTGTTGAAAGAAGCATGCCTGCTGAAGAAACCTATGTGTCAAGAGACCAAGGCTGGAAGTGAGCTGTATAGATGGTAACTTTATGTCAACATGAAGTAAGACCTGGACTATTGGCCAAATAACTTTCAAGACAGAGAATTCTATAACGATGTTCGAGATCCTGGAAGTGAAGCCCTGAAATGAAGCTGCAACTCCATGCTGTGCCTTGGTCTCAGCTTCCCCATCACACTCTCAAGGTGAAGGGGTTGGACATATAATAAGAGGATTTTAACATACAGAACACATGAGCCTAACCCTAATGCTGAAGGGAAGATTTATACAGATGTACTGACTCCAGACACAGCAATAGATTATAAGTACAATATATTATTTAGAACTTTTATATCTACTTGTATTTTGCCATAGGCACCCTGGGATTACAGATACTTACTAAGGAACATTGTTTTCTGAAGGTCAAGATTTCTGAACTTTGTTCCTTAAGGCATGGAGAACAAGTGATTTTCAGAGTCATATTCTTGACTCCTGAAGTTCATTTTTGATTACATGCAAATTGAGAATGTTTCTGTCTTCCTGGTTAGGCTTTCTCTTGTAGCACTCTTGGTCAAATGTTCTTGGTAGAGAATGTGGTATTCATGCCTACCCTACCATAACACTTTTTCCCAATAGTTTTCAGCAAGTGTTGGATCATGAGATAAGAGGTTGCTTTCTTTTCCCATTCTTGTTAAGCTTCAGCACACCCTGCATTTGCAAGTAGAGTTGTTCTCACCCTTGGCACTATATTATCTGTAATTTGTCCATATCTTGGTGTTATTCCTGTTGCTTGTCTACATAACATGTTCTAGATAGTGTGTTACCTTCAAATTATCACATGTGATTTTATACATTTTCCTTTCACGAGTTTCACATTTTTTCCCTTTTTGTCTCAATTTGAATGTTTGTGGTGATCTGTTTTCCAGTTTCCCAGTATTTGTGTTTTTAAATGTGTATAATCAAGTATCTCAAGCCCTTCATGGATTCTGTGGGTATTTCGTGAGTACTCAATCTGTAGCAACACTGTTTTATTTTCTAGAAAAGAAATGAACCAAATATCCTAATAAATACCTTAATTCCACATTGTTTACGCTTTGTGGTAAGGTAACCACCACCCTCATGACCCAATTAGTTAATGAATCAGTAAAAGTATCAAGTGGCACAGTGACACTGATGTGGTAGAGGAAGTTGGCTGCACTTGACAGCAATAGTCAGTGGTACAATTTTAAAGGAGTTCCACAGTGACTGAAGGCTAGCCGAGGCGATGACATTGGATGTAATTTTAGTAAGCGAGGAGATTTTGGGCTTATATTCTTCTGAAGAAGAGCTATTCTAGATGCCTCTGAAGCTAAAGCTACCCTAGAATACTCGAGGGATAGGAAAGGCAATCATTGTTGTTTTGCAGAGTGAAAGAGAATGTTATGTTAAGTGATAAAAAAAAGAAAAGAAAGAAGAGGAGAGGAGAGGAGAGGAGAGGAGAGGAGAGGAGAGAAAAAAAGAAAGAAAAGAAAAGAAAAGAAAAGAAAAGAAAAGAAAAGAAAAGAAAAGAAAAGAAAAGAAAAAGAAAAGAAAAAGAAAAAAAAGCCAGGAAACCAGGTAGTTTTTGGTTGATCTCTTGATCTCTCAGGGGCTGTGATGATCCCTGCAACTATACACATGAGTGGACTCATAAGCATACTATTTTTTATTATGCTATATGCAAAGGAATTGTGAGACCCCCATCCCCCCCTGAGGATCTACAAGCAATAAATGGTTGCTGCAAGAAAGACACTGTCTTCAGTGACTTAGCTGCTGGTGACGTGCCTGTGTGTCTGTAACTAACATTTTACCCATGTTCTTATAAGTAACTCCAGTTAAACTCATATCACACACACACACACAAAAATAGGTAAATCAGATAATGTCTCCATTTCATGGTCTGCCTTTGTACTCAGCTGTAACTTTGTAGAACAAATGCTTTCAGGATATCCACACCTTGTGTTTGGGTGTTTCCCTCCATGTTCAAGGTAAATGTCGTAGGGTGTTGATAAATGGAAGGGTTCAGCTCACTGGTATAATCCCAAATCTGCCTGCCTTGGAAGGTGAGGCCGGTGGTGATGCTTTTCTTGTCAGTACGATTTTGCATTTAGGATTTAAGTAAAGACACGGAAACTAACTTAAAGGTGTTATTTTTTAATTGAATTTCTTCTTTTCCCCTGACTGCTTGGGGCATTTTGTCAGGTAATTTGATAGATAGTTCCCTAGAAGGTTTTCATTTCCCTGCTTACCTCCGTTAGTAATGGGGTCAGTAACCATGCTGCTTATTCATAACCTGTCCTTGCTTTCTTTTTTCAAAGATTTATTACTATTTTTATTATTGTTGTTATTAGTAACAGTGTGTGTGTGTGTGTGTGTGTGTGTGTGTGTAAGAGAGAGAGAATCTGAGCCTCTGCATGTCATTGTAGGAATGTAGAGGTCAAAGAGCAATTTGTAGCATCAATTCATGCTTTCCATCATGGGTTCTATAAACTCAGGTAATTAATTTTATCGAACAAGTACTATTACCTGCTGAGCCATCTTTCAGGCCTCCCTTTTCTTGTACTTTTAATTAATATTTTTACTACTTTCTAAACTTAATATACATCTAAGTGTTCCTTTCTTACTTTTCATAGTTCACCTTTATTCATTTATGTATTTATGTACTTACTTACTTACTTACTTACTTATAGATCATTGGGAATTGAACCTGGGCCTTATGCAAGAATTCTTAATACTTAGGTATAAGGTATACCTCTATCAGGTCCTTTTAACAGCACACTGAATTTTAATATATTTTATTGCATATTAAGAGAGAACAGCTATTAGCTGTCATAATACCTTAAAATTTCTCACTGATACTTCCTCTGATTTTATGATAATACTTTACTCACACAGATGACTACATTATTATTTTCTAGTATTAATTGTTAAGTAAAAGTTTTCCTGTACTATTTTATTTTTCTTCTTCATAACCTCATCATTTATTGAAACTCTATACTCATGGAAATTCCTCCACTATAAAGCCAATACGCAGGGCTTGTTAACTCTGATCTGTGTTGCTCCACTCCTGAATTCCCCAGCAAGAATATTTGATCCAACGTGTTCTTGTTATAACTTTTACATTTCTTTCTCTAATCCATACTGGCATTGGGTTGGGCCTTTATTGGGTGAAGCCTTCATTGAGTCAGGCCTTCATTGTTTTCCCCTGTGAGAATACAGCTTCCCAATCTTATCCTAGATTTCTTAAATTAATCTCCATGATTTTCCACTAATATGGTGGGGATAGAACTTTAAGACTTTATTCTGTGTCTTCATTTCTCTAAATTCATATCCACCAACCTTTTGGATATGGGGTTCAAACCCAGGGCCTTGAATATACTGTTAGCACTTTACCATGAAACCACACCCTTCAGTCTCTTCCTAATCCTCAGGAATGAATTGTTCCCCTTTCTGTAAAGGCCACACTTTTCAGAGCTTCCTGGCTGTCACTGTGGTGTGTTCAGCTCACTGCTGAAAAGGGATTACACAGCATATTGTGTTTCTCCACTTTGGCCCTTTGTGATTATTGTCTACTGAGTGCACCTATAGAATTTTGCTCGTAAATATGACATCAAGTCATAAACGTTCTTGTTTCTTTCTTGTGCCTCGATACTCAGTATTCTTCTCTTAGACTTGGACGTTCTTGAGGGCAAGATCTTCATTTTGCTTCTTGTGTCACTAGCGATTAATATACTGCCTGAAACACTGTGGACAAAAATAAAAATAAGCGTTTTCAGTGGATAAAAATATAAATGATCTGAAGCGTCTAGGTCAGTAGACATCCATCACTGTTTCAAAAAAAATTGCTGAAAGTGTGGCCCTCAGGTATTGTGAAAACAAATTTATCTTTCTATATAAAGGAAAAATGAAATTTCACAGAGAATATTAAATATCTTGCTCCACTGAGGTATTTATGAGGCTTCTGAATTGAATTGGAATTCCTCCCTCAATATAAATCCTAGATACAAGTCAAGTGTTCTTAGGGGACTGTGGTACTAGAAAAGGAAACAGAATGAAAACCAAACATTAGGTTTTAGTCTAAGAATTTAAGTGCTTTCTTAAGCCCACCAATATAATCAGATTTATATTTATTTTTACAGAAATGTTTGCTCTGCTAATGCATGCCTAATCAAATAATGGGTGTTGCATGATGGAAACTTCAAATAAAGTTCTTAAGGCTGTCGAAAAGTAAATAAGCTAACGAGAATTGTATTTCTTTGTTGCCCAGTGGACCTCATAAATGATTGGGTTGGGCATGGTGCAGTTAGAAAGAGGCACATAAACCCACATATGCATGCACTGTTAGCACTTTTTCTTCTGGCCCTCACCCACCCCCAAAATTTCATTTTTACCTTCTGATGATGTATGTTCAGTTTTTAAAATGCCATATATTTTACAATCTATTCTTTTTTCCATTTGGTTTATTTTTGATAAGTTCTTCTATGTTCTAGAACATACCAGAAAAAAATTATTAACTTATTAAATTTACTATGCACAAAATAAATAGCCTTGTTTATTATCTATGAATATTGTTTTTATAGACATTCACATGAAATTTACCTCATGAATAAATATTTGATTTTTAATTTGTACTACAGAGTATATGAATGCATATTTAATACTGTCAAATGCTACTTTATATTAGTTTGAAGCTGATATGAAAATTTGAAGGTTTTTTTTTTTTTTTTGAACATCACTAAATTATTTGACAAGCCTAGTATGGTAGTCCACAGTTACAAAAACAGTACCAGGGAAGCAGCAGGTACAAGGGGATTTTTTTCAAGTTTAAGGCCATCTTAGGTTATGTAGTGAATTCTAGGATAATCTGAGCTATATTATGAACTCTTCTATCTCAGAAAGGAAGGAAGGAAGGAAGGAAGGAAGGAAGGAAGGAAGGAAGGAAGGAAGGAAGGAAGGAAGGAAGGAAGAGAAGGAAAGAAAAGGGAGAAAGGGAGGGAGGGGAGAGAAAAGAGAAAGAAAAAGAAAGAAAGAAAGAAAAGAAGAGAAAGAAAGGAAGGAAGAAAAAAAGAGAAAGAAAGAGAAGGTCTTTGATATGATGTGAGGTTTTAGCCTGTGAGGTTTTCCATCTGAACATAAACCTATGATTCAAAGATTAAGATTTGTGATACAGGGATTGTAGAATATTTACCATAAGAAGTAATTCTGGATAGCCTAATATAACACACTGGAATATGGCCTACTAACAATGAAATATTCCTGCGTGAAACATGAAGTGATTTTTCAGTGGTATGATTCATAAGGCATGGGCCATCAAGCCAAGTTTTATGAGACATCATTTTGAAAGATTTCATTAAAACAGATTTGCAAGCCCTGGGATGAAGTGGCAGAAGTTCAGATTGTCTGTGTTTACTCTTGATTGAAATCTCTTTCAGTGGAAGAATAGGAACAGCGGGTCAACAAGTTCAACTTTTCTAAGTCTGAGAATCTGCTTTATTAGAGAATTTGGGTTTACACAGTGTAAAACAGTACAAGCAAGATGAGAGCGCTGTGCTCTGAGCTCATGAAACCCGAGGCCACCAAAAGCACACCCCAGGAAGGACGTTACAACATAAGGAGGAGCCTAAAGATTTGATGGTTATGGTTTGAATGAGAAATGTCCCCTATAGGCTATGTGTCTGTTTCCTGGTTGGTGGTGCTGTTTGGGGATGTTATAGAACCTCTAGGAGTTACAGGTTTGCTTGAGGAAGCATCCAAGTGAGAAGGGGGCTTTCAGAGGCCTGTATAGTTCCCACTCTCTTCCTGTGTGCAATTGAAATATGATCATCCAGCTTCCTGCTCTGGCTACTTGCTGACAAGCCTTCCTCACCATGATGGACTCCTGGAATCATAAGTCAAAATAAACTTTTAATTCTTTAATTTTTGCCTTTGGTTGTAGTATTTTATAACAGCAACAGAAAAATTGCTAGTGTGGTGGTGGTGGTGGGGGTCTTCAGAAGGATCTTGTTTCTTTTTATCTAAGATGGGAAATGTCTCATCAAACATAAAGAAATCTTTGGTTCCAGCATTCAAAAAACATAAAAATAGACTAAAATATCTTTGTATTTATTGATCTCAATTTGCACATAACAATATCCCAGGATATTTGAAAAAAAGAAAGCCTATTTGACAAAGGTTGCTGGTCTAACTGAATGTCTCTATGTAGAAGAATGAAAATAGATACAAGTTTATCACCCTGAACAGAATCCAAGACAAAGTAGATCAAAGGCCTCACTATAAATCCCTAATATACTAAATCTAATAGAACAGAAAGAGAGGATTAGCCTTGAACTCACTGACACAGGAGACAACTTTCTGAACAGAGCACCAACAGCTCAAGCACTAAGATCAACAATTAATAAATTGGACCTCATGAAACTGAAACGCTTCTGTAAGGCAAAAGACACTATCCATTAGACAAAACAGCAAACAAGGTTCTTAAAAATAGGAAAGCTTTAGACCTTGTTTCTGTAACTCCTGATTTTATGACTCTGTCAAAGCTGTCCTTTATATGGCAAATCACCTCAAGGCTGGCTTATCTGATTCTGTCAGCAACTTCTCTGTCTAGTCACAGCTGGAACTCAAAGTGCTCTACAGCACTGTGGAGCCTTGCTCCCCTTTGTCCCATACTCTTCAACTATTTCTCACCTTGCTCAGTGTAAAATCTGAAAGCCTATTATCAGGGATACGGGTGACATAGAATGGAAACAGGAAGCATTTTCAGACCTGGGAAGGCTTGTTAGAAATTGACACCGCTAAATGTATATTTCCTCCTTTATGTCTCACTGAATTCCAGTTCCCTAGTGGAAATATGGAGGAAGACTGAGACATGTGCTATTCATGTATTGACTACATCACCATTAAATGTCTTGCTCAAGAAACTCCACTCTCTTCCTGCCCCAGTAGCCTTGTCTGTCCTTAAACTAGTTCTGTAGTCCAGGCTGGCCCCCAACCATTTAAATGAGTTGCTAATAAATCTCCCTAGCCTTTATCCCATCTTAAAGTGAACCTATCATCTATCATCTACTATGGAAGGAGGTATCATCCCTAAATACAATCTCTGCTCACTTAGTCTAGAACAAATTTTCAGAAGACAAACAGAAGTACAGAAGACAAAAGATAAGAACTTTTAATGTTCTAAATATAGGTTTATGTTGTAAAATACTTTGGGGACATTTCAGGATATCCAAAATATTTCACCACAATATATTCAAATAATAAGAATAGTGGTTCCCATGGATTCTCTTTCTTTGTTATACAAGTCCACTACTTCTCATTATAGCATCAGTTGACACTAAAATCTCATTTAAAATAGCACTGGCTTAAAAGTGAAATACTTCATTCTTTAAGTCAGATACTAACCATACAGTTTGAACCATAGTGAATTCATTGGTAGATCTCATAAATGAATGAACAAGCCCCTTACTCCAAGAACTCCCACATGATGGAGCAGGCCTGGGCTAGTCCAAACTTACCAGCACTTCAGTCTTGAAAGGAGGAAATGAGCTGTTCAGAGGAGTCAGCCCCCCCCCTAGTTACACAGCAATCCGCTCACTGAAAGTCCTCTACTCCCTGTGTACACACAAAATCTATGCTTGAGTCTTCCCTCTCTCAACCAAAAGCCTGCATAGGACCATGTATTTTGTAAGCAAACACTCATGCAAAGGGCTCAAAACAATCAAACAACAAAATTTTTAAACGTATTTTCCCAAGTAACTAAAAATCATCTCTAAAAGCCCCTCTCCTACACCTCTACCTTATAGCATATCATTTCTCTTTTCCTCTAGCGGTCTCAATGTTTCAGGCTTTATACTGAGGGTATCAATCTACTTGGAGCTGAATCTTGTGCAGAGAGAGAGAGAGAGAGAGAGAGAGAGAGAGAGAGAGAGAGAGAAAGATCTAGCTTCCTCTTTTCCTCTTTCTGATGTAGATACCTAGATTCTCCAGCACTCAGCTTTTATTACTATGGCTCTGTAGGTTAACTTGACACTATGGGAGTCTGCCTGTGAAATCAAAAGGCTTCTCTGTTCAGAAAGGGAAATTGTCAACAGAGTGGAAAAGTAGCCTACAGGATGAAAGAATGTCCTTGCCAATCGCCCAATAGACAAAGCATCAGCATACAGCACACGGAGAACTGAATAAAACATCACGTTTTATGAAAACAATAGTCAATGTGTATGCTATGCATCTGAGCAGAGAGACTTAGATGCAAGTAGCTAATTAACACTTACAAATGCTTATCATAAAAATCCCTGTTATATACTTCTAATAGTAAATTTTACACCATTTCTTCACAATAAAACAACAGTTTCATATTTTCTAATATCAAGACAGCAATGGTATCGCCAGCATTTAAACTTAATTATTATTCAGATTTTCAATAGTTTGTCATTAAAAACAGCAAATTCTATCAGTATCAAACTCATTTCTAGACTATCCCAAGAAAATTCAGCACCATTTTCCATGGCTTGAGTATATTCTGCTTCCTGCTACAATCAAGTATCTGTCATGAGAGCATTGAGAGGCAAGATCTTTAGTACTTTGATAAGTTCTGAGAGCTCTAACCTCATGAATGGGATTAATAGCACTACAAACTGTTCCCAGGGAAATAGCTAGCTCCCTTTGCCTTTTCTTCTACTAACTGAAAAAGGTAGAAAAAAAATATTGTCACATGGCAGTAGACAGCAAAAGTTTGTCAGACATTGAATTTAATGATGCCTCAATTTCAGGTCCTTGAGAATCTAATCCTATGACAAAGTTCCTGTCCATGTTTTTGAAATTACTAAGAGTGCCCCCAAATCCTGCATTCAAAGGTTAACCACCAACACATGGCATTATTGAGGGGTGGGGTAACCTTTAGGAGATGGGATACAGCAGAAAGAAGTTAACCATCAGGAATAACACTAAGGTCTTTGCGTCTACCCTCCATCAGGTGAGTGACTCTATTCCACCTTGTTCTCCCTGCAGGGATTACCATAGCACAAGCCCTAAGCAAGGGCAGAATGAAACCCCACATGGGCACCAAAATACAGCTTTCCTCCCATTAAGTTCTTCTGTTGTGATAGAAAGTTGACAGACACATCACATCACTGGCATTTTTTCAAAAGCAGTGTAAAGAGATAAAGAGATGATTGTGCAGATAGGACTCACACCAATGGGACAGCTAGAATCCATTTGCAGAGGAGAAAAACCTCAACGGAAGATCACGGGAAGCAATGGTTCACAGTCACAGGAACCAAAGCCCTTCCCGATTTCCCCAAAAAGTGAAGATCTCTAATCGGAAATCTTAGGATCATTGCAAAATTAAGTTTTGATTCCATTGAAACATTTGGGCAGACAAGATTTCTTAAATATTACGAATTTGAGGACACCATCTTGTCTGATTAGATAATTTGTAGAAATCTATGATGGACAAACTAATGTTAGCTCTCTGCCACCTACTGAATGTCCTGCTGTAGTAGGGCTAGTGGTGAGGTCACAGATTAAAGAGCATTGTCTCCATTTTGTCTGCCAATCACAAATGGAGGTATCCCTAAACCACCCACACTTATGCTAGTCTTGAGTAGAAGTTGAAGCATTCCTGCAAGCCATCTTTCAGGGTTAGATAATTTGCCTGAATTACTTGTCAAACTCACCGATATGACGATACTCAAAGTGTCAGTTTTATAATGAAGGATGTGATTAAGGAACGACCCAATGAACCATGCCGGTAAGGAGAGTCATGAAAGGGTCCCATGGATGAGCCCTGCTGGTTATGTGGTGCAAGGTCATCCCAGCACATCAAAATGTCTGAGATCCATGGAGGATCTCAAGCCTTATTGTCTAGAGTTTTATTGGGGTTTCATTATAGAGTCACAAGTGATCAAATTGTTAAACTGTACTTGGAACTTAACCTTCAGCTCGTTCCTCTCTTTGGAGGTGGGAAAGGCCATTTCAGGGAGGTAAGAAAGAACCCTTGATGGAAGTGCTTGAAGTACTTGACTTTCTGACATAGCCTCCTCCTCTTCCGGAGCTGTCTAAGGCTTCATCTCCTTTTATACCATTAGCATAAACTCCAGAATGACTCGTTACGAATTGCAACACCTGCGGCCACCAGTCGTCACAATCTTGTGGAAATTGTGTCAGGAATTGTGAAAGACAGCCAAGCTATTTTCTTTACCCCGTCCTAAATATTTTATAAAATCTTGTCACAGTCTGGGAGAACAGAGTCCTTGTTTCAAGAAAGAACAATTAGAGTGGTGGGGTGTTGAACATTCAGACAGCGTGGGAGGCAGATTTGGAAGCGGGCTGCAAGTAGGACATATACAAAGAGCAACGATCGAGGAAGAGAAGCACATTGTACATATTTCAGATACGTTCTTGCTCATGGGCAAATAAGTTCAAGTGAATGGATCCTAATGTATTACTAACATGCCTGGATTGGAGGGAGAAACCCCATGGAATTGCTCATCTCCTCGTGAATACTTAGTTTATACAGCCTGGAAGAAAAAAAAAGATTTAATTTTAAGATGGAATGAGTTTAGTTTCTCAGATTTTTTATCCCCCCCACTAAGAACAGCTGTTCATAGATATTTGCCTATTCCCCAAATTCCCCTTGCTGGGACCCAAGAGAGATTGTCTCTGTGAACTCAATAAGAATCACATTATGGGGAAACTCACCAATCCTCATTTTATTATTTGCAAATTACAGTTAAGCAGTGTCAATGCTTTTTACTATGTGTGGCCATTAAAAAATCACGTGCTGTTTGAAAACAGTGGTATAAGACACTGGGCAAAGACCACGTGGGAAGCCCAACGGCAAGAGATACATTCTTAGACTGACAAAAAAATTAAGTTGAGACTATGTGTAATCGCTTGACGGGGATGAACGACACCCTCCTTATTTGTCAAGTGAACAGACTAGACTTTTATCTGCTAGCTCCAAATGCCATTTAATCCCCTTTGTCTGGAAGCTAGAGAATAATAATCTGACCTACATACATAGAAAGACGCACAAGTCACACTAATATGCTTATACAAATTCTCACACTGGGAGGAACATAAGGAACTGAAAATATGGATCTTTGAAAACAAACATAAAGGAACATGTTCTTATTTGCATGGTTTGTCATGAAGATGCGCTAAAGGAATATAAATATAAAGCGCAACTTTACCAATGGGTCAAATATAACCTGCCATCCACGTGGCTGACATTTCCCTCCAGTCACTACCACAGTAGTTATGGTCTTCACACCCACCTGAGCTGTGCTCTTTGCTTTTGTCAGCAAGGTTCTGCTGGTAGTCAGACAGTTATGCAGGCATTTACACGTGTGTTAGTGTAAGTGTAGTCACACACACACACTAACACAAGTGATGGAGAACTGTTGTCCGAGGGACCATAGTAATGGAGAAATAGTACCTAGCTCAGATCTGGGAGTTATTCAGTATAGCTTCTATGAGGTTCCCAGTGTGATTAAATCTCAGTTGACCCCAGAAGTGATCAGCTCCATAATAGGTACTAAGTGTCATCTCTTGGCTTTCTATTTCAACCCTTGTGTTTCCTCTCTTGTGCCCTGTAATCACTTCCCACAAGAAACCACCTACATGGGAGCTAATGGCTTTGTCTCTGCTTGTGAAGGGTATACCAAGACCATGAAAATCAGCGCTAGAAATATCAAAACATATCCAGACCTGGAAGAGGACATTCTGGAAATGGACTACTTATTGGCAACAAGGATGCTTTGGCTGGCTGTGATCCAGGTGGTCATTAATCTTCAGTAACATTACAATTGCAAAGACTCTCTTCAGGGGTGGGTTGGGATGTCCTGCAGGTAGAAGTTAACCCTTGACTGATCTTGATCAGTGGTAAATACCAGCTGACTGTTGTGTTCCATTAACTGCTTTAGAAACCTTCCATAAAAAAGTATTTTATAATCTTCAGATTCGGATGTGCTGGAAAAGACAGACATCCCCATACTTCGAAAGTCTTTATGCTTTTTCCCACTGGGCAGATTGCTCTGAAAACCAAATAGATTTCATTATGAGATGTGCAACTTTTTGTGGAGTAGGAGGTCTGTAGTGGCTGGTGTTTGTTATTTTGTTAATTGTGTAACCGCACCTCCCCCCCAAAACTGTTTTTAGTATCCCATATATAGGCTACAGGAAGCCTGCCCCCAGCTGGCTCTGAATGGTAATAAAGAACTACCCTACAGCCAATGGCTGGGCAGAGAGAGACAGTGCAGGCTCTTTAGATTTTACAGGCTAAGAACTGGGAAAAAGGGCTGCCCAGAAGCATCTTAGGTATCAAAGACTAGGGAATTGCCCAGAAGGGGCCAGGGCAGCAAAAATAAAATATAGAATCAGAGGGCATTAACCAGGATTATAGGAGGGAAATGTGTGTTAGCTACAGGGAGTACTAGAACTGCTCAGCCTTTAAATTAGCCAAGGCATTTAAAAATTAACTGGTGTGTGTGTGTGTGTGTGTGTGTGTGTGTGTGTGTGTGTGTGTATGCCTTCCATTCACTAATCCAGATAGCTGCTGGGCAGGTGTGCACTTGAGATCCACCAAGAGCCAAAGGCATATAGCTAAAATTGCCATTACAGAGGTCTTAACAAACATCCATCTACCACAAATAGAGCAACATAATAGACAAAGATGTGATCCCACCCATGTCCAGCTTTCTGATCACTCATGACAGCTGTGTCTCTGTCTAGTTTATAGGCTTGACAAACCCATTGTACAGACAGCTCCACTCCCAGCATTCTTTATACATCTTTAAATAGCGGACTTTTGAACCTTTCAACTTTCTGGGCTTCCTGAGCCTTGTGAATTTCATGACCTGAGTTTCATGAAGTTACAAGCTTTGCTAGCTTCCTGTGTTTATCCATCATTCTTCCCTCCAGGATGAAAGTGGAAATTGGAAAACAACAACAAAAAGATTGTGGTGGGGTATGGAAAGTGAAGAGGGGTGGAGGTACCAAATGTCTGAGTGAAGATCCTGTAGGAAAGGCCTATAACTTTTAATATAAAGTCACATTTCCAGCTCCCTAGGCTCACCAACATGCAGGTGGCCATTATGACTTCTGAACCCTGCCTGCACTCACATATATGAATCCCAGTGGTTCAGGAATGTTGATGTCCTTTGAGGACCCTGGACTGTAGTGTGGTAGGTAAGAAGATGCTCTACACGCAGCCACGTGGAAGCAAGACTGCTTAGTACTAATTATTCGGGTGACATTGCCTTTCAATGAAGGACTTAGAATTAAGCCTGTTGAAGATAACTGATTGAGAGATGTCTTTCACAGTTCCCAAGAAGAGAAAAAGCATCACACTATATCACATAGTATAAGCTTACACTGGGGCAGGGTACATGAGTTTATTGGATATAAGGGGTGTAATCAGTAGCCTTAAATATGGTTTGGGCTGGAAGGAATAAGCGAGGAAGGAAAGCAGTCTTATAGGGGCAAGGATAGGTACATCTGCCTACCTTATGCAGGCTTCTGGATGGTTTTATACTGGCTACAGAAGGCTAATACCTTCCTCAGAAAAGTTAGGGCAGAGGGACATCATCCTGGGGTGTAAAAGGATGATTCAGGAAGTCTGCTGAGGGAGGTGAGGGGCTAGATTGGCTTCTGTACATAAGAAAAGCATATTTCTAGGAGATTCCTCTGCTATCTTTAGGAGCCAGCCACTCTGGGAGGACAAAGCCCNGGTGGGTGGGTGGGGGGAGCAGCCATTGGTTACACGAGAAGCCCAGCATTTTGGGACTCAGCGAAGACATTTAATAATCAAATGAAGAAAATGTCAAATTCTTCATGCCAGTTTAAGCCAGAAGGCAGGAAGGGAGGTAGGAGGCAGGTCTCTAGAGGGCTTAACCTGTATTTTCAGAATGGAGTACGTTTTGCAATGATCAGCTATTGTCTCCCTTCTGAGACTCTCCAGTTCACACCCCTCTCCAAACAGTGAAGCTACTGGCGACCTACTCTGACAAACCATTAACTTTCAGTAGTTCTAGTCAAATACATCCCCCAAGGTACCCAGGGACAGGGTAGAGAAAATGAGCAATCCAGCCTGAACTGGGTTGGATGCAAGCACCATAACGCAAAACTTGTCTCCAGATGAATCGCATATTTACAATCTTACAATAATTAAGTATGCACGTGATTAAAATTGGACGCATTATGGGAAGGGACGTGTGCAATACAGAAATTGTTATAGAATTCAAGCTGTCACTCAAAGTAGTACTTCCTTAGTACCACCATCTCGGGAACCAAACCCTTCCTTCTCTCGAATCCCATAAAAGGAAGCCCCTCATTGGTAAGCAGGGGCTTGGGTAACGTTACTCGTGGTGCCTGTCCTCTTGCTTTGCTTTGCAATTTTGTATGTTTTTTTATTGAATTTTGGAACATTCCCTCGTATGTGCTCATGAACTTTGCTAGAAGACACCAAAGCATTTTCCAGAGTGACTACCACAGGTTTGACTTCTCAGAAACATGGAAGGGGCCATCGGCTCTCTTTTTCCAGAAAAGCGTCTATAGTTCCTCTGGTCATTGTAACATTTGATCGCTACTCTGAGATATTTTTCTACTCTTTTTCTTTTTTCTTTGTTGAATTAGTGAAAACGCAATTATTAAATAGCGTGGACTCACTAAGTAACCGTGCTCCGTTTCCAACGTGGTGGGGGAACAGAGTCAATCCTATAAAATAGGATATCAGATAGTGATCAAATCATTATGCAAATCAGCACGAAGTAAGAGAGTGATTGTAGAAAAGCTATTTGAAATTGTCAGGCTTTGTGAACAGAAGGACTGGCTGTCTGCTTTTTGTTTATTTCTTGTTTTTTTTTTGTTTTGTTTTGTTTTTTTTTTTTGATTCCCATCTAAAATGCTGTGTCTTATTTCGCTGAATTGTAAGTTGTAGGCGTTCTTCGTGAATATCGAAGTATTATTGTCCGTTGAATATCAGCTACTGGAGAGAGTTGTTCTTACTATGGGCCGAGAGACATTTCGTTTTGGTGAGAGTCCTTGCTGCACGGGTGTGAAGACTGAGTCTAGATCCCGCTCTCCATGGGAAAGCTGGCTGTGTCTGTGTACAGTGCTACCGTCAGTGCTGATGGAGGGGTGAGGCAGGCAGAGGCAAAGCAAAGTGCATCTCAGAAGTTTAACTGCGCAGACGCTTAGCTAAAACAGGGAGCTTTCTGCCCAGAGAGGCTTAGATAGGAAGGAGAGACAAAGCAAGACAGCCGAAGCCCTCTGGTGTCCTTACAGATGCACAGATGCAAAACCACGAGCTCGCTATGTACTGAGTTGTTTGCACTATGTTTTTACACCTCTTTCCATGGTTGTGTGGTCTAACGCGATGTGCCTTTCATTTCAGAACTTTGAAATTCTCTCTTTTAATTTCTTGGTAGTAGCATTCTAGATGGGGCATAGGTGTCCCTTTCCTTTATTTATTCGCTACAATAGCCCTGATTCTGGTGCTGGGTTTAGCTATTGTTGTCAGTGGGGCAAAGCATACATTGTTACTATTTTTGTTTATTTGTTTTTGTTTTAATTGTTCCATCATATCTTTGTTATGTTTTAGTAATTTTTCTTTATTAGCTATCCTTCAGCATGGCATTTGATTGTCACTGCTGGTTCAACTTTTTTCAAACTTTGAAACATGCACTGAATATTATAAGGCAAGCTCATGAAATACATCTTTAGTTAATCAGAGTCTGTGACATCACTTCCTCTGGAGCGCACATGCCTTAGAGACACCTGAATAGTCCCCTTTAGTTTTATTGCTGTGTTCATCAGCCATTTCATTTCTAGAGTGTACTGAAAAGCCTGAGTGTTGACAGTAATTTTCCTGCAATAACATGAGTGACAACTATACCAGACTATAAGTAACAATTTATACTCACTATTATATTAAAAATAAATAAATAATTATATTATTTTCATTTATATCTGTTCCCCCCTCTCCCTCTCCTTACTGCTCTAAGCATAATAGATTCAGGGTTTCACCTCTGGTGCTATCCCTTTTGTCTAAAGAAGATTCATAGATGAATAGAAAAGAAAAACAATTCTACTATTTCTATCTTATCTCTGTTATTTACAAGTAATGACCCTTCTATCAACCTTCCTTATTTCCACTTTTAATTTTGGATCATATTCTCTGAGCTTATTGAAAATGGGATTTCATGTTTTCATTAATTTTTGAAAGTATTTATAATTAATTCTTCAAATATTTATTCTCTGACCTTCTTCTTTTCTTCTCCTTCTGAGAAACATTTAGCTGCTGATGTATATGCTTTTTGTCATCTCTCAGGTGTACAGGGGTTTTTCCTTTCTCTTGTGCAAATGTAAACAATAGATGTGGGAATTAAGAGGCAAACCCTCAGGGATATGCTGGGTAGGAATTTTTATTAAGAGAAGGGCTACTACTCATCATTTGAGCAGGATCTGAGCATCCACATACTGTAAATGTATCAATAACTTTTATTGTTCTTACCAATGACAAATAAATTTAGAAGACCTTAAAACCCTCACTGGTCTACTGTTTGTTAGCTCCAGTCTTCAGCCATGTTTAAGCAAGAGCAGTAAGTTAGGACCCATGTTTTCTCTTTCCTGCCTGCCTCAATGAAAAGGCTAGTGGAAAAAAGAAAACGTGGGTGGGATAGACGCAAATGAGTATCATATTAACAAGTGCTGATTCCTTAAAAATAAAGACAGACCAGTAACTAATTTCATAAGGAAAATCTAGGTATGAAAGATCATCACGCAGTGTTCTGAAAATTCCAAATGGTTTTCGCAACTTTGTTACACGATTTCATTGTTCTTGTGAAGAGTTTGAAAAGTTCTCAGGAAAGAAGCATTTTCTAACTTTGTTACAGGGGCTGAGGTTAGTAAATCCTGGTCTTTGTTTAAGGTATCAAGAACCTAAGTAAGAAGTGAATGACAATACATCATTCCCTTCCATCAGCACTGGCTTTTGGAGGAGAGAGGGGCCAGGCATCCAAATCCCACACTGGTAAAACCCTCATCTCACTAGAGGTCAATATGGAAGAAAGAAAACAGTTTTTCTATCAGGGTCTGTACTGTTGTCAGACAGCAGCGCATTAACGCATTTGAAAATTCCTCATCCTGGAGTATGAGTGGTTTTCAAAGGTAACTATTCATAAAAGGTTGACATATCATTACTGTAACTGTCAACAGACACAGATGCTGGGACGATGACATGAAACTCTATTCTCAAGGAGAGCAGAAATCACAAGACCACACGGTGAGCTCCCAGAATTCAGTGCTCAAATCAAGGCAATGTCAAGTTCATCTAATTGTGTAAAACATGTGATTAAAAGGGACAGTTCCAAAGTAGGAAATTCTGAAATAGAGTCAGGAGTGATTCCAACAGTATAACTTATTAGAGAGTCTTATTAATTATATTTATCAAATATTAAAGAACAGTTTTTCACACTATCATATAAGAAAAAAAATACTTATAAAAGATATTAGGTGGGCACAAAATTTAATTATGTTAAACATGGCTTAAAAACAACATATAAAGTTTTTATGCTCTAAGAATAGGAACTATTAACAACAAAATTGTGTTAGAGCATAGTGAAAGTCTTAATATCTGTTTTTAGGCACTTGCAGAGAAATCTGGGGAAGAGCAGAAAATGTTTATATTTTTCTGTTATTCTTCATTTACTGATTGGAAACCACTAATACATTTAGGTTTTCAATGGCTTAAAATGCGTATAAGTAATATTGGAAATATTTAAAAATATTCTATCATTTTCTTTCATTATATTCCCTTTTAGTGGATTATCCAGAATCAACAACATTTATTGATTAATCGCTTATTGTGTAACTATTTCATTATAAGGAAAGCAATTAATCTTTGGGCATTCTACTACATGTTCAATAAAACACAGCTTGGTATTTTAGTTACTGAATTATCTAGATAAGGTACTTTTTCAGACATGACAGACTCCAAAATAAAAAAGGGAATATCCTTAGTCTATTTAAATCTAGGTGCAGGCTTTCTGGATGTCTTATTTTTTTCTTATTCCAATAATCTTTGTATCTTGCTGCTTATTTTCTGAAACTCTTACAAACTCCATATATATCAGTGTGGGCGTGGTGCACGCATACACACACACACACATACACACACACACACACACACACATACACACACACACACACACACACACACACACACACACACACACACCTTGGCAGAGTCAAGCACTCAGTCCCAGGCATTTCTTGTGTCTACTCCTTTCTTTCTTTTCTTCTTTCTGTCAAGAATGGTAATTGTTTTGTCTGTTCATATGG
The DNA here is from genome assembly GCA_902729485.2 of Mus minutoides. NCBI lineage: Eukaryota > Metazoa > Chordata > Mammalia > Rodentia > Muridae > Mus > Mus minutoides. The sequence continues at coordinate 21,724 of CACVCL010022756.1, forward strand.
ATGTAAATGAGAAAGGTTATACACAGTGGCTTCTATGAGGTACCCTGTTAGAGAAAGTCATTGAAAACAAAACAAAACAAAAAAACTCTGTACCTTTTTAATCTCCCTTGATTCCTATTTGTGGTTGATAATGATCACTAAGTCACATCCCCATTTATTATACCATTTTGCCATGATTTTCCTGAGTATCTTTATATGAAATAATTGAGGTTGACTCATGTAAGGGGTGTAGATATTTAAGAGCAGCCTGTCTTCTAGAGTGCTTGCTCTCATTAGACATTATTTTACCAGCTACTTTTCTCATTATTTCAGAAATTAAAAAAAAAAAAACTATCAAATTAATCTGGAGTGTTTATAGCCAAATTTCAATTGTAATCAAGTAAAACAAACAGATTTGATCTTTTTGAAAAAGTCTGTTTTTCTTTTCGTTTTGAAAAACATTCACCTTTCTAAGTAAAGACATCAGAGTTAGTGATGCTTAGCTTCTCACATAGATGCCCCTGCATTGTTTCCGAACTTGGGCTAAAAGCAAAAGTCATATATTTTTTAAGGCTCTTCTGCACAAATATCTTTCTTTTATTGTTAATTTAAAGGTTTCATTTTTTTTCAGGTTTAAATTTTTTTGATTGGTTGATTCTTTGTGCTTGGCGACATTTTCCTTTGTAGTCATCATTGTTAGGGGATGATAAAAGCCACTTAGATCTGTGGACTTGTGTTTTTCACCAAATGTGGAATATATTTGCCATTGTACCTTTTTCTTTCTATCTTGTGGTCCTCTCCTTCCTTTTTCCCCTCCTTCCCTCCCCCTTCCTCCCATCACCATGTGTCAACTTGGCCATTATTCACTCAATGATCTGCTTCCTCTTCTCAAACTCGAGAAGTCAGATCCCCACTGTAGTATGACCTGTCTAAGTCTCCATGCTTCATCTCATAACACACCCATATTAGTTTCTTATTTAAGATAAAAGAGTAAATCCCATGTCAATTATTATTTCATATTGGGAGGGGTAAGTATGATGCAGTTATTATACAGAAAAATTACCTCCAATGCTAATTTTAGCTGTTCCTTGGTATTGTCTCAAAATAAATGACAATAAATGCTCATGTGTCTGAGAGTTTTTATGAGAACTTTTTGTAATAGCCACGACCTAAAAATTGCTAAAATCTAACAAGCAGAAAAGCATATAGGATTGTGATATATTAATATAAGGAATACTACTCAACAGTAAACAGTGCCTTTATGCATGCACATGCATCAAGCCTGTCTCACATATGTTTTGTTGTTTAACTAAGGAAGCAGGACATAATCTAAGTCAGCAATTACATTTGTATGCAGTTCAACAGTGGACAAAATCCGGTGAGAGCATAAAAATCCAAAACTGATGCCTTGGGAAGTGAAGATGAATTCTGAAAGGATCCCAAACAGATATTTGTGTGAAATACAAATGTTCTCTGACAATGGAGAGGTAGGGAATGGGACCTTTCACCTTTGCAAAAATGTATCAAACTACAGTATTTTGTATACTATAGGTGACTGAAGGCATCTAGGGGTGGGGTAGGGAGGTGGTCTTCCCCAGGGAAGATCACATAAATTGGTTGTCAAGTATCAAATGGCTAGCCCTGAAAACATATATGCAAGTATCCTTATCCAAACTGAACAGGTGTATTTAGGAATGTATATGTTCATGTATATGTGTGCAATAACAATGAGAGAACAAAGAAGCCATGAGTTTGAAGGTGAACAGAGAGGCAATTGTGAGGTTTGGAGGGAGGAATGGGAAGGGATAAATGTAGTTATGTTATAATCTCAAAAAAGAAATCAAACTTTGAATTTATCTAAAATTTTGTGAATTAAAACTAATTTACAATTGAATTAGTTTTCACGGCTAGAGAGATGGCTCAGCAGTTAAGAGTGCTTTCTGCTCTCACAAATAACCTAGGTTCCATTCCTATCACCCACAGTGATAGGTGACATCTATTGGTAATTCTAGTTTGAGGGAGTTAAACACCCTCTTTTGGTCTCTGAGGACACCTTCACCCCCACAGTGGATATACAATATGAAGCAATAGGACCTGACAATTCTGAATTGTCTTGAAATTGCTCTGTAGCTTCTACTGATTAGTTTTATAAATCTTTCAACTGTATTGAAGGAACTGGGAATTATATTATTCCTATTGGAAAATAGATTCCCTTGAAAAGAACATTAGATTCAGGGCTGGTGCAGAGGAAGTGTCAACAGTGAGCAGTGTTGAACATCACAAGGAGACAGAAAGTCAGGAAGCACTCACAGAATGGTGAAGCCTGGAGATATCTATGTCAGGGGTACAAAGGATGGAGCTGGGTAGGGTACTCCCTTGTCAAATTGCAACTTGATAGTCAAATAAGTATTGATGGTCATGGGTTTCAGATGGCTGCTCACGGTAAAGAAGAAAGCAAAGCCTCTGTAGCAACCAACACGTGATGGTTTTAAGAGTGTAGATATTCCCAGTGTGAGGGAGTTCATGCTATGGACGGTATGCCGCTGGTTTGGATGGAGAGGCTTACATTTGGATCTCAGAAGTAAACATCTGGCCAGCGCACATTGCCAGTTAGAACCATAAAGAGAAAAGAGGAACCCTACGTGCAGAGAGATTTTCAATCCCTGATGGGGTCACTTCGAAGAAGAACCGAAAAGCATCCTGTTTTACAGTAACATTTTCCCTCATCTAGAAGAAATGAAGGGGCGGGGAACTCTGTGAATGCCAGAACAGACGAGCGAAAGTTTGATGAATGGTTTAACGTCGGTATTCTAAGTGGACAGTGTGAAAGCCTTGAAGATTCCTTACTTAATTGCAAAGAGAAAAGCAGCAACTTCACATAAAGAGACCTGGTGGCTCCCAAAGGGGTTAAAGGAACTGATTCATCCATCCATGTTAAGATTCGAGTGCAGAGACAAACAGATGTTACCAGCCTCCTGGCATGAGGCCCAAGAAGTCCAGGATCTATCCTCTGCCACACCTGCTGTACCACTCAAGGTTCTCCAGAGAAACAAAGTTGGTAAGGCATCACTCTACGCAGGGATGTGTTCCAAGAAAGTAGACAGAGCAGTTGTGGTATCAGCAAATGCAAAACCTGTAAGGCGACTTGGAAATTAAGCCAAGACTTCTAATGTTAAAACTGTATTCTCCTTTGCTGATAAGCCTCACTTTCGCTCTTTAGCCTTCATATGATAAGAGGAGACCCAACTAAATCACCAAGACTAATTGCCTTAGGTTACAGTCAGCTAACTCTAGGTTTTAATCATGTCTACAGAGCACCTTGAGAGCAACACCCAGGTTAATAATATTCGTTTTATGCATCAGAGTCTACCAATACTAAGACATAAAAATTTAACCACCATACCAGTCAAAAACTCATATTCTGAATAACATTAATGGAAAAAACCACAAGGTTTTTATTTTAAAGGTAGAGGGTCAATACTATGCTTAATGTTCATTTGGTTATCAAGTTGCAATTTGACTCAAAGGAGCCCTGTTTAACTGTATCCTCTGTACCTCTGATATAATTCTAGGATTCACCTTTCCATGAGCATCTCAGAAAATCATTTTATTTAAAAAGAAAATAGAGGGTCCAGTAGGTACATATCTTCCAAATGCCAAAGGATTGAAGAAGGGGAAGTCTAATGACCACAACTCAAAACAAAGCAAAGATTCATGACAATAGTGTGTTGTCATCCTCACCCATCCTGTAGCTGTGACAAAGCACCCAGTAAAAGTGGTGTGATGGAGGCTTTATTCTGGCTCACAGTTCAGCGGCACAGTCTATCATGGCAGGGGTCTTGACAGTGTGGGAGTGAGGCGCTAATTACATTGCATTCATGATTAGGAAGCAGAGAGGGATGAAATCTATTTTTCAGCACCCTTTTTTCCCATTCAGGCAAGGATCCCAATGCGTGGGATAGGGCTCTCCACAATTAAGAGGATTATTCAAACCTCAATTAATTTAAATCAATCATTTACAGATGTGCCCAGAGGCTAACTTAATCTAGAAAACTATGGTGTGTTGTTATGTTTGGTCCAGAGGCTTGTCTTCAAGTTGTCCAGTTGACAGTTAATATTAGCCATCATATCTATACATAGGAGTTGTATACTAAATTAGATCTAGTTATTGAGTGAATTTAGGGGAATCTGTGCAGTCGGATTATGTTGTGATTAAAACATCATGACCAAGGCAACTTACAGAAGGGAAAGTTTGTTTTGAGATTACAGTGACAAAGGAGAAAGAATCCATCACAGAAAAAGGAATCATGGCTGCACCCAGGCATGGTGGCAGGGACAACAAAGTGTTCTCATCCTCAATCTTCAAATGACACATGACTTTGGAAACCTGGAAGTCTTAGCCCAGCGACATACTTCCTCCATCACAGCCATACTTCCTAAACTTGCCCCAACAATACCACCAACTGGGGACCAAGTATTCAAATCCTCGAGACTACAGGGACATCTCATTCAAGCCACCACTATACACACACACACACTCACACACACACACACACACACACACACACACACACACACACACACACACATACAGAGACAGAGAAAAAGAGAACAGTCAGTGTCAGGCATGGTTCAATGGTCATTGAGAAAAGAAAAAGGGTGAAATAATTTTAAAAATACTATTTTTGCCTGCACATGTTGAAAATTATTATTTTTTTTGAGACAGGGTTTCTCTGTGTAGCCCTAGCTGTCCTGGAACTCACTTTGTAGACCAGGCTGGCCTCGAACCCAGAAATCCGCCTGCCTCTGCCTCCCAAGTGCTGGGATTAAAGGCATGAGCCACCAATACCTGGCTGAAAATTCTTAAAAACCAAAACAAACAAACAAATCCTCAGAGACTCTGAGTATGTCTCTGTAGGATAGTAGGCTAGATGCGCACAGTTTGAATTCCTATAACCCATGTAAAACCTGGGGTGGTTGTATGTATTGCAACCCCACTGTTCTGGTGTTGAGATTGGAGGCAGATATGGGGGATTATATGAAAGACCACACACAGGCCATGAAGCCTGGAACACAGAGGCAAAGAACAAGTCAATAACCCACAAGTTGTCTTATACAAGGTCGTAAGGCAGTGTCTACACCCACTGTTCCTCCCTGACTTTCATACACGAGCCTTGACTTGTGTGTGCCTGCACTCAGACACAGATACACAGGCACACGTACACACACACACACACACACACACACACACACACACACACACACACACGCGCGCGCGCGCATGCTTCATATACAACACAAAAAAATTAAGAATAGAATCATTATGTCTAAAAGCCTGTGAAAATGAATATGATAAAAATATTCGTTGTCCTGTCTGGGTGTTAACATACTCAACTGAAGGAACAGGAAGCTGTCCTGCACTATTCTGCTCTAGTCTTAACAGCTAGTTTTATTTTCTTGAACAGACAACAGGTAAAGTAAGAAACAGAAGACCTCTCTAGGTGTGAGAGCCAGCAGGCAGATAGTGACCCCTCCCCCACTTCCCAAGCTGCTCTGCAGTTGATTTTGACTTCTCTGTTTGCCTTTCTAATGGAAGACAAGACCAAAAAAAAAAGAAAAAAAAACTGTTTAGAGCACTCTGTTGAAAATAACCATATCTGAAGAAACTGGATGTCACTTAAAACATGATCCCTGGGTAAATACTGCATGCCGGTGGCTTCCTTACAACATGAATATGTTCTGACTTTGTCGCTTCCTGACAGCCAAAGCCACTTGATTTTTCTAAAGCCTCTGGTAGTTTGAGGGGACTTTGGGGGAAGGAGAAAATGACAAGCATTTGGACATCACTTTCATTTGCTTCGCCTGCATCCTTTTATGAATAAGTCTCTGAAAGAGTTGAAAAATCTCTTTCTGTGCTATGCAAAGAAACAGGGCAAGTAAAGCAGCCCAGATAGATAGCCAAAACTCGTTACTCTTCCCCAGTGAGGCCCACAAATGAGAGCATGCATTTTCTTGGCCAGATCCAATGAATTTAAGTTTCCATTAGCACATAATAGGTTTAGGCTATAAATCCCTTTGAGCGTGGGAATCAGTGAGGAAACAACCAGCTAGTCGCTGCCCAAATAAGCTCAGAGTATGATTTTAGCATAGCCTGTGCCTGTAAAAAGAATGATAATAAGTTTTATGTATATCCATTTTTTTCCTTTTAAATAGCAAGCTCTTTTTTTTCCTTTTCTTTTCTTTTTCTCAAAAGCCATTTCATCTCTGAGAGATTCAATGGCCATGTTTGATGGCGAGCCAGATGGCAGCGTCCTCTAGCCCCGGTGCCAGGAAGCATGGCAGGAGCTGCGATTTACCTTCCGTAGTGAGGCTGGCTGTTGCAGTACACCCCAGCTGCGGGCGAGCGGGTCTCTGCCGGTAGGTGCAAGCGCAGTTGGTTCTCTCCCAATTTGGATGCAGCAGGTAAGAGGCTGAATCAGTCCCCAGCAATTATGGAATTGGCATACCCTGCAATGTTTACCCACAGTCCTATTCCTACTGGACTTTATTAAAACACCATCTGTTGTCAGGGCAGACAAAGAATGCAACGGAAAGAATAGCAAGACATGGAATGGGAGGAAAACGGAGCATGCATGTGCATTTGGGTCCTGCTATAGGATCTGGTTGCAGTTCTAATCGGCCACATTTGATGCTGGGGTTGGATTTGTCAACCCCTATCCCGGCTCTCTCTCGGATTTTTGTTTATCACTTCGCAGTGCCAGTGAGGCCAAAGCAATTTGCGGTCCAAATGAAGTTGGCTGTGTGTGATTCAGGCTGGAATCGGAGGCAAATGAGTGCGTACATAAAGGGGTGGGGGACCCAACCGCATTAGCATCACTGCAAATTAAAACCAAAATCATGGAAAGTGAAGTCATCCCACCAACTGATGCTCACAGTCAACTTCTGGGTTAATGTTTGGAAGAGGCTGAGCACAGAGGGATATCTGCCAACGGTAATACCTTCAGGGCACAAAGAAAAGTGACTTTTACAATCAGCTGTTTTCCCTCTCTCTTTTTTAATCCTACAGATGGGGATCAGATATTTTTAATACACAGCTGGTCTCTACAAACGGCCAAGTGTGATTTTTTCATACGTCTGCTTGCAATTCCAGGTGAAATTAATTAGTCAGAATCCCGAATCAGGTGATATAATAATAAGACTTGATGCAAGTAATTAATATGCAAGTATAGGAAGGGCAGCACTAAAACTCTGCTCTGTCATTTCAGTCCTACAGAAAGACATCTATCTGCCCTCCTGCCCCACGTGCCCCCCCCCCCGGGGAACCTCAGTGTAAACCAGAAGCCAAACCTCAAAGAAACCTCACAGTCCACAAGCAAACCAGCCATGGTTGCTCCTGGCAAGAAGGAAGTTGTGGACGGATAAACCTCAAAGGGTCATTGAGTATTCTGTCAATGACAGTATCGGCTCCCTTGAAGCACACATCCAGACGTCTCGAAGCAGATGAACAGGGAGTCGGTGAGATAAGCCACAGGGAAAGCTCATGCAGCGTATGATGTCACCGCGCTTCGTGACACCGTGGCCCTGCTATTCTTGCCAGGATATGCAGAGTCATTTTAATTTACAGAGATGCCGCGCGGACCACTCTGCAAGCCCTACCAATACTTACAGAGAACTCGGTGAATGCATGAAAAGAAACAGCTGCAGCTCCTTCCACTTCGTTGCCCTTCTCATCCCCAGCTCGCCTCCTCTGTGCTGTCCTCTTCCTGGCCGTTTGATGAGCAATGGATTGGGTTGGCAACGTCTGATACACCAATGTCTGTCTAGGAAACACGTCGTCACTTCTGTTATGCATCTCTTCTTTCCCAAGTGCTTTCCAGAGAACACCGAGACACGATGACAATGTTTTGAGTACAGATATTTAATCAGTCCCCAAGTGCATGAATATATCCTAGTTCATGTATTTTTCTCAAATACTCCATTTTAAATGTGCTCTAAGTCATCCCTAAGACAACGGCATATGCTCAAACATTCCACTTTGCTCTTTGATAATGTATGTATGCCTTAATCTAAGTTTTGGTAAAGAATATTTGTAAAACAAAAGGCCATTATTATTTCTATCAGCGAACTTAAATTTTTTTTGGGGGGGGGGGGAAGACAGATATTTACTGAGACGGCAGAAAATAATGTGACATTAATAAGCAGATCCAGAAGGGAGATGTAGCAAACAAGGGGATGATAAGATGAGATCCTCAATTTGTAATGGTTGGAAAGACTGGACAGGTAGGAAGGAGGAACCAAGCAAGTGTCCCAGTGTAGAAAACAATGGCAAAGCAACTTTACAGAAGTCACGATGAACACAGGCATCTTCACAGACCGCAATACTGAGTTCCTGGCCAGAAGTAACCGAGCCATTGACAACTTAATGAAAAACATTATTCGAAGAGCTTGGAGGGTTTATTATATCTCACAACAAAACAGCAGTCTTCCAGGGAGTATGGCAAAGAGTTCTCTCAATAAAGGAAGTTTTTAAAAATTTTTTTCCAATTTTTACTAGATATTTTCTTCATTTACATTTCAAATGCTATCCCAAAAGTCCCCTATACCCTCCCCCATCCCCCGCCCTGCTCCCCTACACACCCACTCCCACATCTTGGCCCTGGCGTTCCCCTGTACTGGGTCTCGTGTGAGGCTATGCCAGTGCCTGGCAAACACAGAAGTGGATGCTCACAGTCAGCTATTAGATGGAACACAGGGTTCCCAATGGAGAATATATATATATATATATATATATATATATATATATATATATATCCTCATCAAGTCATTAAGACAAAATCAGATTACTTAATAAATGGCCCAAATCTGCTGTTTCTTACTCTTCCTATGTTGACTTCGATCTTAAAGCATGTACTAATGACAGTGGGTATGCTCAATGATGTGTTGACTATGACAGAAACTGAAGCTGAACTTACAGATGGTTCTACATGCTATGCCAGCACCAGCCAAACATAGACAACACATTATAGTTGCAGTTGTCTTTCTGGAACATTAGTTAAAAACAAACTATGAGAGGACATCTATACAATGAGCAGAACTTCCAGCAGGGCACAGGTTATAAATTTTACTTGAAATGGAGATGGCTAGTTGTGTGAGAAGGAACTGGGAAAGAGCATGATTGAAGAATTAATGAAAAAGGTATTTGGGGAAGAGATATGTGGGTAGACCTCTCCATATGGAAAAGGATGTGAGGACAACTTGTACTTAAGTGAAAGCTTGCAAGCCATGACCACAGCAGAGGACAGTTTCAATGACAAAGTATACAAGAAGACCTATTGTGTGGGTAGTAGTTAACTTCTCATAGTTGTTCAATGGGCTTATGGACAATATGAGCAGGCAGGACAGGAATGGAGGATGTGCACTGGCTTTGTGATGCACATTTCCACTCATCAAAGTTGGCTTGGCCATGACTATTAATTAGCATCAAGTCTTTCAGAAGCAAAGATCAGCACTGAGGCTATAAAACAGCATCTTTCTCTAATGGTGACCAGCAAATAACCTGATGACAAATTGACTCCATTATGTACCATTTCCTCCCACACTGGAGTACACATTTACTCTGTATATGGATTTATCTTTCCTGTGCATAGTGCTGTTGTAAAAATTACCATCAGCAGGTTTAATTACAGAATGTGTTGTCCATCGTCATTGTATTCCACATAGTGCTACATCTGGCCCAGGAACTCACTTCACAGCTAAAGTAATATGGCAGTGGCCTCATGCTGTGGCATTCGTGGGTCTTTCCAGCTTCTCCATCACCCCAAAGCTGTCTTGATAGTAAGATGGGATGGTGGGCTCTTGAAGATGAAGTTATAGTTTAGATATCAGTGACTCGTAGGGATGGGATAAGGTTCTCCAGATGTCAGTGACTTGTAGGGATGGGATAAGGTTCTCCATATATTATAAACAATAATCTAACATAGAGTATTATCCCTCCCTGAAAGCCAAGAGTCATCTCCTTGGGTACTTTCTCTAGCTCCTTCATTGAGGACCCTGTGTTCCATCCACTATATGGCTGTGAGCATCAGCCCCATAGGAGGAGAGGCCCTTGGTGCTGTGAAGGTTCTATGCCCCAGTATAGGAGAATGCCAGGTCCCGGAAGCAGGAGTGGGTAGGTTGGGAAACAGGGGGAGGTGGGAGGGAAAAGAGGGTTTTCCAGAGGAGAAACCAGGAAAGGAGATAACATTTGAAATGTAAATAAAGAAAATATCTAATAAAAAATAAACAAAACAAAACAGGATTTATGAGTCCTAGAGTCACTAGACACAGGTTGGAATGACATCACCTGTCAACATACCTACTGACCCACTAGCAAAATACCTGTTTATTTTTGCCATTATCTTATACTTTTCTTTCCTAGAAATCTTCGTTCCAGGCAGTAGGTAGAAACACAGGCTGCTGTCTCATAGAACTGGAAGCCAAAACTTGTTCCTGACTACTCTGTGATCCTTATTATCTTAAGTTAACAGGTGAAGAACGGAATTAAAATATTAGCATGGGTGATTGATCCAGACTGCCATAGGGAAGTCAGAGGGATCTTCCACAGCAGAGAAGTTCTGTCAGAATGTGAAATATCCCCTGCAGTCTAACGTCCTTAAACATTGGTTCCCAGGTCTTTGGGAAGGTTGTGGAGCCCCTAGGAGGTGGAGCCTCCTCAGGAAGGAAGGTAGAAAAGACAAGTCTTTTTTTTTTTTTTTTTTTTAAATAAGATTTTCTTTATTTTTCTTCCTTTTATGCATGGCATAAAATGATGTAGTTCATACATTTTTTCCAACTTTTATTAGATATTTTCTTCATTTACATTTCAAGTGTTATCCAGAAAGTTCCCTATACCCTCCCCCCTCCCAGCCCTGCTCCCCCACCCATCTGCTCCCACCCCCTGGCCCCCGGCGTTCCCCTGTATTGGGACATATAAAGTCTGCATAACCAAGGGGCCTCACTTCCCACTGATGGCCAACTAGGCCATCCTCTTCTATATATGCAGCTAGAGACACGAGCCCAGGGGGTACTAGTTAGTTCATGGTTATTCTTCCACCTATAGGGTTGAAGACCCCTTCAGCTCCTTGGGTACTTTCTCTAGCTCCTTCTTCCTTGGGAACCCTGTGTTCCATCTAATAGCTGACTGTGAGCTTCCAC
>CACVCL010022757.1:0-32885 GCA_902729485.2 Mus minutoides
AATGCTGAAAGGGACCTGATATAGCTGTCTTGTGGGAGGCTATACCAGTGCCTGATAAACACAGAAGTGGATGCTCACAGTTAGCTATTAGTTGGAACACAGGACTCCCAAGGTAGGAGCTAGAGAAAGTACCCAAGGAGCGGAAGGGGTCTTCAACCCTCTAGGTGGAAGAATAACATGAACTAACTAGTTCCCCCTGTGCTCATGTCTCTAGCTGCATATATGGAAGAAGACGGCCTAGTTGGCCATCATTGGGAGGAGAGGCCCTTTGGTCATACAGACTCTATATGCCCCAGAACAGGGGAATGCCAGGGCCATTACGTGGGAGGGGGTGGGTAGGGGAGGAGGGCGGGGACGCGGGAGGGTAAGGGAAAATTTCTGGATAACATGTGAAATGTAAATGAAGAAAATATCTAATAAAGAGAAAAAAAAACCCAGAATATCATAAGGGAATGTTTTAAAAACTTGTGCTCCATTAAGCTGGAAAACCTAAAAGAAGTGGATGAATTTCTATACGAAATTTCTATACGAACCACCAAAATTAAACCAAGAAGAAGCCAACAACCTGAGCAGACGGAGAACAGGCAATGAGATTGAAACAGTAATAAAAAGACTACCAGATTAAAAATAAACAAACAAATATTCAGATCCAGATGGATTCCCATCAAAATTCTACTAGGCTTTCAAAGATCTACAGCCAATCCTTTTTTTAAACTACTAAAAAAAGAAAAGAAAAGAAAAGAAAAGAAAAGAAGAGAAGAGAAGAGAAGAGAAGAGAAGAGAAGAGAAAAGAAAAGAAAACAAAAGAAAAGAAAAAAAGGATCACTCCCAGACTCGTTCTGTGAAGCCAGTATCATGGGAATACCCAAGCCAGGCAAAGACACAACAACAAAAGAGAAGAACAGGCCAGAATCGTTAGTGAACATAGATTCAAAAACCCTCAATAAAACAGCTGGAAACAGAATACAGGCATACATAAAAATGATTATTCACCGTGACCAGGATTGGCTTCATCCCTGAAATGTGGGGATGGTTCAACATACCTAAGTCAATAAATATGATAGACCACATAAATGATCTTAAAGACAAGAGTCACATGATTGTCTCAATAGATGCATACAGAGCCTTTGGCAAAATCCGACATGCCTTCATGATAAAAGTCCTAGAGCGTCGGGCTAGAGGGAACATAACTCAACATAAAAGCTACATCTATGAGAAGCTCATAGCCAACGTTTAAGCCAACATCTTAAACGGAAGAAAGCCTGAAGCAATCCCACTGACGTGAGGGACAGGACAGTCATGCCCACTATCCCTACTCCGTTCCAACAGTGTGCTGGAAGTACTAGCTGGAGCAGTAAGACTAGAGGAGGAACTTAGTTACAAACAGGGCCAGCAGAAGCCAACCCAATTCCCATTTGCAGATGACATGATACTTTACATTAGACAGCATCTCCACCAAAAGTAACAAGGCTTCTCTTAATGCTGTAGAGCTATAATACACAGCCCATTTACTGTCATGAAATTGAAGTTTTTATCTTCTTTCTTTAACTCGTTCAAGTTTTGCTTATCAGCAGGGGATATATTGTTATCATTTGGATTTAGAATAAACGAAAAGGGGAAATGATAACTATACTAGGAATCAATTGTCATCACAAACGGCTCAATAAGTGAAGTGTGAGGATGCTTGTCTTCAGTCAGGCCTTGGACCCTCACTGCCGTATAACGCTTGCTGTGCTTCTACATAGACTGATGTTCTAGATGGGAAATGGGCATTGAAGCCAAAGGAGGCAAGCTCATGGGGTCTGTCCTATCTGAGGGCTTCCTAAAAGTTTGATCAAGTGACTTCAGCTGTGCTCCTCTGCCTATAATCCTTTGAAATTAAAAGCAATGGGTCACTCAATTATTTTTCTATACTTCTGCACTGATTCTGATTTTTCTTTTTCTAAAGAATAATTTTAAAATATTCTGAGTTTAAGGTATATAAATTCATTTTTCCGTGAGTTTGCCAAAGAAAGACGTTATTATTCTCTCTCTCTCTCTCTCTCTCTCTCTCTCTCTCTCTCTCTCTCTCACACACACACACACACACACACACACACACACACACATACACAGGGTGCGGCAGAAAGTTTAGGTATAAGAAATTAAAAGTGATCCTACGATATGCCTGAACATTTTAGATGCCTTTCCTTACTGCCTTCTACCTTATCTTGGCCACCAGCTGCATAGCAAGCACACCATGGGGCAGACAGATCATAATTGATGTGTCCTGTCCCCTATTTTTGGACATTTTGAATGTTTCCAATTTTTCATAATTATAAATAAAGCTGTACTGAATACTTTTGCACAAACACCTTTACCCATTTGTTCAGTCATTTCTTTCAGATAAATTAAATTCTAGAAGTAAAACCAGTGGAATATAGGATCCACAAATTTAAATGTTTGAGACATATCGCCAAATTGCTTTCCAAAAAGATTGTTCCAATTCCACTAACTTTTCCATTGCTGGGACACGGGCATGCATCACAGTGACACCTTGGCCCACTTACGAGGATAAATGGCTCTGTTCATCCCGTCTTTAGAGGCCAAGAGCTTTATAATTCAGGCACCAATTACATTTGGAAATAAGATTAGCACAAGGAATCTTCTTACTCATCTCTCGGGCAGTTTCAAGATTCCACTGCCGAGCATATGAGACAATAAACCAAAACCAGCGAGGTGAAATCAGTGTGGACCCAGGACATTTACCTTGATGGATGCTTCCATTTAGGACCAACCTTGAGGGTAATTTGCTTGCGCTGCCTGGAAGAAGCATCTTTGTGCTTCACCCGCAGCCTCTCCATTCCTGAGCTTTATCTCTATAGAACGCACGCTGATGCTATCGGTTCTGTCATCTCAAAAGTAGTCATGATCCTCTCTCTGACACACACATATGCTTGAGAGTGATGCCCAGTGTCTTTCTGGAAAAATTGCAGGGGGCGGAGCCTGGAGAGTTGCTCTGGCAGAGGACCCAAGTTCTGTTCCCAGCAGCCACATTGTTGGCTACAACCACCTGTAACTCCAGCTTCACGGGATCAGACACCCTCTTCTGACTTTTCTAGGCAGCTGTATTCATGTGCACGTTCCCCACACACAGACAGGCATTTGTTACACATACACATAACTTAAAAAATAAATGAATACATCAGGGGCTAGAGTAGTCAAGCGCACTGGCTGCTCTTGCAGAAGGCCTGGGTTCTGTTCCAGTACCTACATGGTGGCTCACAATCATGTATAACTCAAGCTTCAGGGCATCTGACACCTATTCTGGCCTATGAGGGGGCACTATGCACACATGTGGAGCACTACATACATGCAGGCAAAACATATGCAGAAAATAATTTTTTAATTGGATAATTTATTTGTTTACATTTCACGTTATCCCCTTTCCCGGTTTCCCCTCTGCAACCCCCCTATCCCATCCCCACTTACCCTGCTTCTATGAGGGTGCTCCCGTACCCACCTACCCACTCCCACCTCATCGCCCTAGCATTCCTCTACACTGGGGCATCAAGCTTTCACAGGACCAAGGGCCTCCCCTCCCACTGATGCCAGATAAGGCCCCTTCAGCTCCTCAGTTCTTCCCCTAACTCCTCCATTGGGGGTCCCTGTGTTCAGTCTGATGATTGGCTGTGAGCATCTGTATTGGTCAGGATCTGGCAGAGCCTCTCAGGAGACAGCTGTCAGGATCCTGTCAGCAAGCACTTCTTGATATCGGCAATAGTGTCTGGGTTTTGGTGTCTGCCTGTGGGATGGATCCCCAGGTGGGGCAGTCTCTGGATGGCCTTTCCTTCAGTTTCTATTCTACTTTTTGTCCCTGTATTTCTTTTAGACAGGAGCAATTCTGGGTTAAAATTTTGGAGATGGGTGGGTAGCCCCATCCCTCAACTGGAGAGCCATGACTAACCTCTCTCTGGATATGGTTTTGACAGCTTTTCCCTCCCCTTTGTGGGGTATTTCAGCTAATGTTGTCCCCGTGAGGTCCTGGGAGGCTCTTGCTTTCCTGGCATCTGGGACTTTCTGGTTGCTACCCCCAGTTCCCCATGTCCCATTGCTACACACCTCTTTTCAACTTCCTGACCCCTGTACATCTCCTCCCATACCTGATTCTGCCCCCTCTTTCCCCCTACTCCTCTCCTCCTCCCAAATCTCTTTCACCCTCTACTTCCCTTGATTATTTTGTTTCCCCTTCTAAGTAGGACTGAAGCATCCACTCTTTGGTCTTCCTTCCTCTTGAGCTTCGTGTGGTCTGTAAGTTGTATTGTGGGTATTCCATGCTCTTTGCCTAATATCCACTTATCAGTGAGTATATATCATATGTGTTCTTTTGTGATTGAGTTACCTCACTCAGGGTGATATTTTTTAGATCCATTTATTTGCCTGAAAATTTCGTGAAGTCATTGTTTTTAGTAGCTTAGTAGTACTCCATTGTGTAAATGTACCCCATTTTCTATATCCATTCCTCTGTTGAGGGACATCTGGGTTGTTTCCAGCTTCTGGCTATTATAAATATGACTCCTATGAACATAGTGGAGCATGTGTCCTTATTACATGTTGGAACATCTTTTGGGTATACACCCAGGAGTGGTATAGCTGGTTCCTCAGGTAGTACTATGTCCAATTTTCTGAGGAACTACCAGACTGATTTCCAGAGTGATTGTACCAGTTTGTAATCCCACCAGCAACGGAGAAGTATTCCTCTTTCTCCACATCCTCACCAGCATCTGCTATCACCTGAGTTTTTTTTTTATCTTAGTCATTCTGACTGGTGTGATGTGGAATCTCAGGACCATTTTGATTTGCATTTCCCTGATGACTAAGAACGTTGAACATTTCTTTAGGTGTTTCTATTAAGGAATGGTGGTTGTTGCTTCCTGTTATTCTGTTGTTGTGTAGCTATCTTCTTTTGGGTTTGTTGACAGAGATTACTTTCTTGCTTTTTCTAGGGTGTAGTTTCCCTCCCTGTATTGGAGTTTTCCATCCATAATCCTTTGTAGGGCTGGATTTGTGGAGAGATATTGTTTAAATTTGGTTTTGTCATGGAATATCTCGGTTTCTCCATCTATGGTAATTGAGAGTTTTGCTGGGTGTAGTAGCCTGGGCTGGCATTTGTGTTCTCTTAGGGTCTGTATGATATCTGTCCAGGATCTTCTGGCTTTCACAGTCTCTGGTGAGAAGTCTGGTGTAATTCTGATAGGTCTGCCTTTATATGTTACTTGACCTTTTTCCCTTACTGCTTTTAATATTCTGTCTTGGTTTTGTGCATTTTTTGTTTTGACTATTATGTGACAGGAGGAATTTCTTTTCTGGTGCAATCCATTTGGAGTTCTGTAGGCTTCTTATATGTTTATGGGCATCTCTTTCTTTAAATTAGGGAAGCTTTCTTCTATAATTTTGTTGAAGATATTTACTGGCCCTTCACTCTCTTCTATACGTATTACCCTTAGTTTTGGTCTTTTCATTGTGTCCTAGATTTCCCGGGTGTTTAGGGTTAGGAGCTTTTAGCGTTTTGCATTTTCTTTGACTGTTATGTAATGTGTTCTATAGAATCTTCTGCACCTGAGATTCTCTCTTCTATCTCTTGCATCTATGACTCCTGGTCTCTTTCCTAGGTTTTCTATCTCCAGGGTTGTCTCCCTTTGTGATTTCTTTATTGTTTCTGTTTCCATTTTTAAGTCCTGGATGGTTTTGTTCAGTTCCTTCACCTGTTTGGTTGTGTTTTCCTGTAATTCTTTAAGGGATTTTTGTGTTTCCTCTCTAAAGTCTTCTATCTGTTTACCTGTGTTTCTTTAAGGGAGTTATTTATGTCCTTCTTAAAGTCCTCTATCATCATCATGAGATGTGATTTTAAATCAGTCTTGCTTTTATGGTGTGTTGGGGGTATCCAGGGTTTGCTGTGTTGGGACAACTGGGTTCTGATGATGTCAAGTAGCCTTGGTTTTTGTTGCTTATGTTCTTGCGCTTGCCTCTCTCCATATGATTATCTCTGGTGTTAGCTGTTCTTGCTGTATGTGACTGTGGCTTGTCCTTCCTGTAAGCCTGTATGTCAGCACTCCTGGGAGACTAGCAATCTCCAGGCCTGAATTTGGGTTTGGACAGCTTTGGCACAGGATCAGCTCCAGGCACAGATGGAAACCTGAAGGATCCTGCCCCAGACTGATACCTCAGTTCTTGTGACCTGAGGGCTCCCAGCAGCTCCCTCTTAGGCCAGGAATTTGAGCAGAAGTAGTGGTCTTACCACTGCTCTCAGGAGTGTCAGCACTCTCCCAGCAGAATCTGGGTACTGAGAGCTGTGGCACAGGGTCAGTTCCAGGTGCAAATGGAAACTGGAAGCCAGAAAATAAAATTTTAAATATATATTTACATTTTTTTTATTTAAAAAGGTTAAGCATTGTGGTGCCAGCCTTTGATCCTAGCACTTGAATGACTGAGGAAGGTGGATATCTAGGAATTCTAGTGAGACTCTTGTCTCAAAAACAAATAAACAAAAATCTCTAGCAAAAGAAGAAAATTTGTTGTTGTTTACTATATAATAATAATCACTAGTAATAATCAATAATACTATCAAGTTGTCACTTGCTGGGGAGTTAGTATGTAGCACTTAATTTCCAGTTTGGGGTGATGGAAACATTTGGATGTGGACAATGGCAATCAGTGGACAGCAGTAAGTGACATCATTGAATTCAGCACTACAAATCGATGGCAAAGATTTATGTTTCATAATTATGATTCATATTTTTAGAAAAATAAACTGCACTGGCTTCTGGTTGTTAGTCTAGCATGTAAAGAACTACAGTTCATCACTCCGTCCTATACCACCAATAAAAAGCTGAGCAATCCCAGAAGTCAACAGCGCTTCCTGATGGAGAAGTGAGATCACCACAGGCTGTTGCCCCACAGCTTGAGAGACACAGCATGGATAGCGAAGCACTTTCCTCAGACCAAACTCCTCTGACTACAAACTCAGGTTTGAGTACCTGGGCAGGAAAACCTGTGCGGTGACTGACAGGCCACTGGACATTAATTCTACACAAATAAGTGTTAAAAATTTCAGTGTGCCCAATGACGGGCAAAGGAATTTTTTTTTTATGGGTTTTTCTCCAGGTTCTTGTCATGCATGCTGAAAGAAAAATTATCCCTTTTTATTCCTGCATGGAATAGAGAAAAGAATAACTTTGAAATGCATTCAATCATCCTTTCTGTATAATAAAGCCTGTTTATAGCTTCCCTATATATTAGCAATGAATGCATGGATTCTGAAAAATCTAAAACTCAGTACTATTTATATTAACTTTAAAAATATAATAATCTAGTAAATCCAATAAAATGCATATTTGCATATGTATATGTGCATATGATTATGTATCTGTGTATGTATATATGCTATATATGTATATAAGAGAAAAACTACAAATTTCTGATGAAAGAAATCAAAGAGCTAAGTCAATGGAGAAACATCCCATGTTCATGGCTAGAAAGGCTCCAGATTGACAAAAGATAATCCTTTTCAACTTGATATATAGAGTAAATGAAATAAAAATCAAAATTAGAGCAAATAATTGTGTTACT
Organism: Mus minutoides; assembly: GCA_902729485.2. Lineage (NCBI taxonomy): Eukaryota > Metazoa > Chordata > Mammalia > Rodentia > Muridae > Mus > Mus minutoides. Next base: position 7,609 of record CACVCL010022757.1, read on the forward strand.
GTCAACAAAATACAGAGGCAAAAAAAACCCCAGAAAAGCCAATACTATATTAAAGATGAAAAGCTAGAAGACTTCTTTTTCTCTTTTTTTTTTTTTTTTGTTTGTTTGCTTTGTTTTCGAGACAGGGTTTCTCTGTATAGCTCTGGCTGTTTCTCTGTATAGCTCTGGCTGTCCTGTAACTCACTTTGTAGACCAGGCTGGCCTCGAACTCAGAAATCCACCTGTCTCTGCCTCCCGAGGGCTGGGATTAAAGGCGTGCACCACCACGCCCGGCGAAGACTTCTTACCTTACTTAATTTCAAGTTTTACTATGCAGTAAAGAAGTCAAGCCATTTTTGCTGGGATTTTGAAATACGCAAATAAATCAAGAGAACAAAATTAAAAGCATGGAAGTAGACCCACATTAGTATTGTAGACTGGCCTTTGACACAAGAGTAAAGAGGGTACAATAGAGGGAGGGACAAAGATTTCTCAGGACCAAAGAGGTGGCTCAGTGGTTAAGAGCACTGGCTACCTTTGACGAGAACCCGGGTTCTGTTCCCAGCACATACATGATAGGTCACCACCATCTGTGACTCCAGTTCCAAGGGATCTGATGCTGTCTTCTGACCTCCGTGGGTACCAGGCACACACATAGCATAAGCACATACATGCAGACAAAACACTCACATACATATAAATAAATAAATCTAAGAAGAAAGTGTTTTTCAACAAGTGATATCAACATCTGAACATGCTGTGGTGGTTTGGATAGGAATGGTCCCTATAAACTTGTGTGTTTGAATCCTTGGCCATAGAGAGTGGCACTATTCAGAGGTGTGGCCTTGTTGGAGGAAGTGTGTCACCGTGGAGGTGGGCTTCGAGGTTTTACATGCTCAAGCTATGCCCAGTGTGGCACACAGTCCATCCCTGCTGCTTTCAGATCAAGGTGTGCAAGTCTCGCCTCCTTCTCCTTCACCATGTCTACTTGCTTGCTGCCATGATGTTAATGGACTAAACCTCTGAAATTGTAAGCAGCCCCAATTAAGTGTTTTCTTTTATAAGAATTTCTATGGCTATAGTATCTCTTCACAGCAATAAAACCCAAGTTAAGACTCACATGAAAATAGAAAGTTAATTTAGATACAGAGCTTACACCCTTTATAGCAATTAACTCAAAATTAACTTATGCCTGAATGTAAAACACAAAACTATAAAATTATGAGAAGCCATTGGCCAGTGAAATCCCCTAGACCTCAAACATTACAGACTATGGTCAATGTTATTCGTTACCCTCTAGAACTTGATGGTAAGATCCTATTACTGGACACCACATTCTTGAGTCACTGAATGTGGAAATATCATGCTTGGGTTGACCTGGAGTCTTCCTCCTTACTAGCTGGCCTTCATAATGCTAGGAAGTGCTATGGACACTTCCCAATAAGAAAACTACTCATCAGTTTTACCAAGGTGTGACCCCTGTGAGCTATAATAATGACTGGCCTGACAAGACATGTACACTAGAGTAATGTGGCATGTATATCATGGAAATAACACACCACTTTCTGATTGGATTTAGATCCTACTCCACAAGATGAAACCTATATTTGGCACCGTGTTTGAGCCAAGAATCTATGGCTAGACAAGTCACAGGCCTTTAAGAGAAAACCAACTACTATTATTCTGCTAATATGGACATTGTATTAAACTCACTCCTAACAACATCATTATGAATCTCACAATGTTCATCAGGGAATCTTCTATTTGCAGTAGATGGTGATTAACACAGAGACTCACATCTGGCCAAGGTGTAGCGAATAATATTCAGCCTTAAAAGGAACATCTAAGCCGGGCGTGGTGGCGCACGCCTTTAGTCCCAGCACTCGGGAGGCAGAGGCAGGTGGATTTCTGAGTTCGAGGCCAGCCTGGTCTACAAAGTGAGTTCCAGGACAGCCAGGGCTACACAGAGAAACCCTGTCTCGAAAAACCAAAAAAAAAAAAAAAAAAAGGAACATCTATATTACATCCTTTCTTTCCAAAACTTGGCAATCATTGGTGAAGAGGAGATGGAAAGACTGTAAGAGCAAAAGATAGTGGATGACTACAAGGAAACCATGTCTTCCAGACATTCCAGGGTAACTGCACATATGTTAATACAGCATGAATAAGACCAGTGCAAGGTCAAGCCAGCCCAGATCCCATCATGGAGAAGGGAGGTTGTCATAGTCAGGGTTTCTATTCCTGGACAAAACATCATGACCAAGAAGAGTTGGAGAGGAAAGGGTTTATTCAGCTTATACTTCCATTCTGCTGTTCATCACCAAGGGAAGTCAGGACTGGAACTCAAGCAGGTCAGAAAGCAGGAGCTGATTCAGAGGCCATGGAGGGATGTTCTTTACTGGCTTGCCTCCTCTGGCTTGCTCAGCCTGCTCTCTTATAGAACCCAAGAGACCAGCCCAGAGATGGTCCCACCCACAAGGGGCTTTTCCCCCTTGATCACTAATTGAGAAAATGCCTTACAGTTGGATCTCATGGAGGCATTTCCTCAACTGAAGCTCCTTTCTCTGTGATAACTCCAGCTGTGTCAAGTTGACACAAAACTAGCCAGTACAGAGGTAGACATCAGTCTCACAACTAGCTATGGATATATTGGCAACTGAAAGCTTGAGAGAGAGAGAGAGAGAGAGAGAGAGAGAGAGACAGAGACAGAGACAGAGACAGAGACAGAGAGACAGAGAGAGAGAGAGAGTCTCTTCCTTAAGAGGGTTGCTGCCAGTAGGTTGATCAGACTCCTGTGGAAGGCCTTACACCCAAGAATATGTGGGCAGCACAAATTGGAGCTAATGTGTGATAAAAGAAGACACAAAGTTGGGTAGGTAGCGAGGAAGGGTGTATCTGGGAGGAGTTGGGTAGGTAGAGAGGAGGGGTGGATCTGGAAGGAGTTGGGTAGGAAGGGAGGAGAGATAGGTCTGGGAGGAGTTGGGTAGGAAGGGAAGAGGGGTAGATCTGGGAGGAGTTGGGTAGGAAGGGAGGAGGGGTAGGTCTGGGAGGAGTTGGGTAGGAAGGGAAGAGGAGTGGATCTGGGAGGAGTTGGGTAGAAAGGGTGGATCTGGGAGAAGTTGGGTTGGAAGGGGGAGGGGTGGATCTGGGAGGAGTTGGGTAAGTAGGGAGGAAGGGTGGATCTGGGAGGAGTTGGGTAGGAAGGGAGAGGGGTGGATCTGGGAAGAGTTTGGGGAGGGGTGAATATGATGGAACCAGATCGTACTGAATTCTCAATGAACTAATAAAAGGCAAGTCACTTTTTTTTTTTTTTTTTCGAGACAGGGTTTCTCTGTATAGCCCTGGCTGTCCTGGAACTCACTTTGTAGACCAGGCTGGCCTCGAACTCAGAAATCCACCTGCCTCTGCCTCCCGAGTGCTGGGATTAAAGGCGTGCGCCAAGGCAAGTCACTTTTAAAAAACTCAAGTGATGTTTGGTATGGTGAAGACTTTTTAGATATAACACCAAAGACATGATTCATAGAAAAAGGAATTAATAAACTGGACCACATTAAAATTAAAAAATATACTGAAAATATCCTTGCTCATCAAAAAAAAAAAAGTGCTGTGAAGTCAGGCATGGTGCCACATGCACATAATCCCAGCATTGGGAAGGCAGAGCTCTTTGAGCTTGAGGTTAGCCTGGTCCACATAGCAAATTTCAGGCCACCAGAGCTATTGAATGAGACCCTGTCTCAAGAGAGAGAGAGAGAGAGAGAGAGAGAGAGATGATATCAACATGAAAAAGATATCCCACATCATACGCCAATGGAGAATCACAATGAAAAATATATATAGCCACGTACCTTTGTTACCTAGTGGTAAAAATACCAGACACTGACACAATGAAATGCTGTGTTGGGCAGCAGGAGCTCTAGTTCATTGTTCTTTGGACTATAACACTGTACATTCATATTGGAAGACTCTTTGCCAGTGTCTTATGAAATAAAACATGCTCTCACTAAATGATGCAGCAATTCTGTTCCTTATGTTCATGCACCGCCTTGCACATGGATGTGTATGTTCATGCACTGCCTTGCACATGGATGTGTATAGACACTTTAGTTATAAATGGAGAAATTTGGAAACAACCAAGATAGCTATTGGTAAGTGAGTGGGAGGATAAATTATAACATATTTAAACAATGGAATATTATTCAGAACCAAGATCTGAACTATCAAGCTATATAAATATATAAAGGAAATTTAAGCATGTCGCTGAATGAAAGAAGCCATTCTGAGAGCTAAAGACTGTATGATTCCAACGTGTGACATTCTGGAAGGCATCCTATGGAAATGCTGTGCCAGGAAACGTTGGTGAACTTCCAAAAGGCCAGCAAGGAGCTGATTCTGATGTAATTGCATTAGAGTCTCTTTATTTTAAGTTCAAGCTTGGGCCACATCACCGTCTCTGATGTAGGAGAACAGGAGGGGACCTTGAGCCCAGTTTCAGGCAAGCATTTATAGAGGCAAGAAGGGGATATGGGGATATCTAGCCTGGTACACATCTGATTGGGGGGGGGGCATTATGGCCTTTAACATAACTGGCTGGTACTGGGAGACAAACCATAAACTTCTGCTTTCCTCCTGATTAGTGATTTGTTAGGAAGTGAAGTGTCAGGGGCACGCTTGTAGCCTGGAGGTGCAGATTTATTGGGGAGTAACCTGAAAACTGGTGCTAGACTCAAGTCTTGTTGGGGGTAACCTGGAAACTGGTGCTAGACACAGGCCTTGTTGGCAGTTGCCTGGAAACTGGTGCTAGACACAGGCCTTGTAGGCAGTTGCCTAGAAACTGGTGTTAGGTACCAGCCTGTTAGTTAACTTGAACTCAACCTTAGGTTGGGTTTGCTAAGATAGAGTCTGAACCCCAAAGATTTGGTTTCTCAGAAACAGTTACAGTTCAGTAGTTGCCAGGCATAAGGAGAAGAGGCAATAGCCAGGGAGAACACAGAGGACTGTTCTCAGTGAAACTACCCTGCAAAACCCTCTAGTGGCAGTTACATTTCATACTTCAAGAGTGCACCTGAAGTGAGTTATGAATTTAAATGACAATGCTGCATCAATTATGACAAGTGCATCACTCTGGTTTGGAATTTGGTAATTTGCTGTGAACCTGAAAGTACTCTAAAAATAAATTATGTTAAAACTCTAAGAGAAAGAAGTTGGCATTTGCTACAAATGAGACACTAAATACATATAGTTTAATCTAAACAACCACCCTGTGACGTGGCTCCATTATCAGGTTAGACTTGGAATAAAACTCTATAGAAATTGGCCTGCACAGGACCTTAGGGGTCCAGGAACTGACTATAGCTTAAGTACCCAGAAGAGAAAGTTGTGAGGCAGGAGTTACTGAAAGAACCTTCATGCCTATGATACCTATATTTTAATTTTTTTCTTTTGGGACAGCTCTTTTGTGTCCCAGGCTGGCCTTGAGCTGGTTATACATCCCATGAGGGACTTAACCTCTGTTCTTCCTGCCTCTGCCTCCTGAGTGCTGGTGTTCCAGAAGTGTGCCATTGTACAGGTTTATGCAGTGCTGGGGGGAGGGGGGTTGGTGGTGAGCGTTAGCCAAACACTCTACTTTAGTTCTCTTCATGTTGAGACTTCAAGCCACTGCCACCAGCCCTGACTGATGTAACATAAATGAATGTAAATGAGTTGAAAAATACTAAGAGGTATACAGGCCTGCCAAGAAAACCAAGAAACAGGTTAGGGGAGAAACCAATATGGCGGCGGGGGTGGGAGGGGCAGTTCTCTGTACAATGACCATGTTCTACCTCAGGATCCTGATCCACCTGCGTTATCCTACCTTGGAGCTTTCTAGAAACTTCAGAAGCCTGCAGAGGTCAGGCATAGAGAGAGCCCAGAATGCACACACCTTACCTCTCCCGGAGTGAGCACACAGGAGAGGGCACAGAGGATGAAGGCTTAGCACTCTTTTTGCTTCCAGAGGTCCCCTGAGGACTTGAGTGTCCTCTTTGCTGCAGCCTGCTTTATAATATGCCTGGAGTGGCACGTCTGTAGGTTGTCCCTCCCCTCTGTCATTCTGCTTTCTCACACGTGCTTCACATTTAGGGACACCTCACAAAGCCACCTCTACCTGTTTCTCATCTCCAAGTTCTCCACACTGGAAATCAAAGAATAAAGCTTGTCTGGGAGGAAATGTGGTGGGCACAGTAGCCATGTGGCTGAGCCTTCCTGCGGGAAGCTTAGCTGCTTCCTTGGCCTCTCAGTCATCCCTGTGGCAGGAAATTAATCTCCCTTGACTGCTGCCCCTTCATTCAAGCCATATCTGCTTATCCCTTTTCTCATGTCACTGTGTTGAACTCTGAAGTGTAATTCAAAGGGCTAAGCTGATTTGCTCCTGTCCGGCTCTCGGCCCAATTAACAAGTACTTCATCCTGCAACAAAGAGCACAGGTGCTGCCGGGAGCTTGGTGCTGGGCTCTGCAGCCAGACTGTCAGGAAAAGATGAGTTTTTTCATCCAGACTCAGAAGATACAGCTTTCTAAGGAGAATGGAGAAAGCACATAGGTAGCTGGGGGAAAAGCTAAGGAACCCTCGACCACAAATTGGAGACTGAGTACTTCCAGGGAAACCAGATGTTTCCCTTGAGTCTAGTAGGAAGAGCAGAAATCAACTCAACCTAAAAGAGAAAATCTGGTCCCATAAAAGGGGCTACATGTGCAGAGGACTGAAGGCATAAGATGTACTTAAGCCATCTTAAGTACTTCATTCATTCAAGAGGATAGAAGGCAAAATGTACTTAAGGAACAGACCCAGGGAGAGGAGTACACAGAGACCCAACCAATAAGTAAGTGGTCCATCACTTCTTAGGGGCTCTCAGAGAATCACACTCTACCCCAGAACTAAGCCCCTGTCACAGAGACACAGACACAGGCTCCCACTGCCAAGGGGTGCAGGAGTTTCAGGGGAAAGAATCCACTGTTCCAGTCAATCTACAAACAGGCCCAGAAGAGGCAGAGGCAGAAGCTGCAGCCAATCCCTGACTCACAAGGATGGTGTACATGACTTCTCTCACTCGGGTTGTGTATTTGCCTCAAGTGACTGATAAACTTTATTTCAAAGGGAGTCAAGTCAAAGCTGATTTGAAATTTTTTCAAGCAAGGAGACTGTGTGACAACTGGCACATGTCATTTGTTAAGCAACTTGGCATCCAGCAAGCTCTTTTATGAAGCAGCCTCAAGGGCTGGGACTACAGATCCTTCATCAGGGGCAGTTGAATTTCTTCATAAAAATGTACTCCAATCAATTGCCTGTGGGTGGCCAGTGGAACCTATATATGATGTTAATGAGTTTAGATACAAGCCTTCACACAGACCCTTTTCACCGAGAAGGACCACATGTTGATGCCATTACAGCATACCCAATCCCTGAGAGGTGGTTGGATCAGGAAGGCTCTGACCTAATCAGTGTATTAATCCATGAATATGTTCATCATTTGATGATATTGAGAGTTAATAGAAACTCTTGGAGGTGGGGCCTGCTTGAAGAAGTTAGGTCACTGAGGAACATGCCCTTGGGACAGTGTCTTGTTCTGGGCTTCTTTCTATCTCAATATGAACTGGTATCATGAGGTGAGCAACTCTGCCCCACTGTGCTTATTGCCACCATGATGTCACCACCATGATCCACCTCACCACACCCATTGCAATGGAGCAGAGAGAAACCTCCAACGCTCTGACTTGAAATTAACATTTCCTACACTCATGCTGTTCTCTTGAGTATTATACACTGCAATGAAAATTCTAACTAACACAGATATGAAACTTCTGGAAACGGTCTGTGAGTACCAAGGGCATCATTACTCAGTGGCATCACATGGAAATCTGACAGAAAAGGAAATTATTGAGTTCTCCCAGAAACCTACTGTGTTAATTTCTTTTCTTATTGCTATAAAATACTCTGAACACACAATTTAAGGCAAAAAGGTTTATTTGGCGCCCAATTCCAGGTTACACTCAATTATTATGGGGAAGTCAGGCAGCAAGAACTTGAAGTAGCTAGTTGCGTTACATCCACAGCCAAGAGAGCAATGAGTTTCATGCATGCTTGCAGGCATGCCAGTGTTTAGTTCACCTTTCCTACTTTGCCTAGGGAATGGTACCACCTACAGTGGCCAGGTCTTCCATGCTCAATTAATGTGATCAAGTATTTCACAGTGCAATGAAAAGTCTAACACAGACGTGAAACTTTCTGGAACTGGCCTGTGAGTGTTGAGGGCATTGTTATTCAGGACTCAGCACTGTAGTTAACTCTGATGTTTAGTTCTATCTCCTTACTGTCCATTTGCTAGGACTATCTCTAGCCATTAAATCTGTTAAGTGTGTTCTAAGTTCCTAGAGATTAGTCAAGCATGGCATCATATTCCAGCAGTCAAGAAGCTGAAATAGGAGTGTTACCACAAGTTCAAGACCAGCCTGGGATACGCTGAAAGATGCTGTCTCAAAGAAAGAAAACAAAAGTTCCTAGAGATTAAGTCCATAGTCTATGGGAATAGAAATATCTGGCTTTACGATATCAAGATGCCCCATCCCAAAGCCAGTCCTGTCGTCTAGGCACCCTACTTTCTCTTCATCTCAACATCTGGTTCTGCAAACTCCTGAGTCTTTCTAGCATTCTAGATGAACTGAATGTTCATCAGTATCTTCTATTCCTGGACCATCAGGGATCTTCTGTCACTCTGACAAACTTTGCCATTCCACAACCCAGCTCCCATCTTTATCCACACTGTTTCTGGGTTAGTAATTCCTTCCAGTTTTATCAAAGATGGAAATGGTGTTTCTGTTGCATGTTTCTTATTGTCCAAAGAGAATTTAAGGAGAGGATGGTAGAGACAAAACTCAATCATTCTTTTTATATTTTATTATTTTAAAAGTATATGTGTATAATTATATGCTTGTAATGTATATATATATATATATATATACATATATATATATATATATGTATGTATATATATATATATATATATTTCCCCTGAAGGCCAAAAGAGTCAGATATGGAGTTCCAGGACATGATAGGTGCTAGGACTACAGCTCTGGTCCTCTGCAAGAAGAGTATGTGGTTTTGTTTTGTTTTTTTTTTTTTTTTTTTTTGGTTTGGTTTGGTTGGTGGTTTTTGTTTGGTTGGTTTTTTGAGACAGGGTTTCTCTTTGTAGCCCTGGCTGTCCTGGAACTCTTTGTAGACCAGGCTGGCCTTGAACTCAGAAATCCACCTGCCTCTGCCTCCCAAAACCTGGGATTAAAGGCGTTTGCCACCACCGCCCCGCTTGAGTATGTGTTCTTAACTGCTGAATTCTCTCTAGTCCCCCTAAATCAGGCATTCTTAAATAGATTTAACACTACTGAACTGTACTGAAAAATGATTAAGGTGCTAAATTTTATGTTACATGATTTTAGGTACAATTAAAAACATGACAAATAAATTTAAAAAGAACTCTCTGCCGGGCAGTGGTGGCACACTCCTTTAGTCCCAGCACTTAGGAGGCAGAGGCATGTGGATTTCTGAGTTCAAGGCCAGCCTGATCTACAGAGTGAGTTCCAGGACAGCCAAGATTACACAGAGAAACCCTATTTCAAAAAACAGAAAGAAAGAAAGAAAGAAAGAAAGAAAGAAAGAAAGAAAGAAAGAAAGAAAGAAAGAAAGAAAGAAAGAAAGGAAGGAAGGAAGGAAGGAAGAAACTCCCTATTAAGTTTCTGTGAATTTCAGAAAACACACAGCATAAGCCACATCCTTTGGAGTCTGTTCACTTGCAGAATGTATTACTGTTTTCTGTTTTGTTGCTGTAACCAAATGCCTGACTAAAGCATCGTAAAGAGGAAATGGCTGATTTTTGGTGTACAGCTTAAGAAGAGACGCGGTCCACTGGGGCAGAGAAGTGATGATGTCAGCCATGTGAGGCAGCTCATCACAGTGTGTCCCCAGGTAGGAATGGAAGAGAGAGGAAGGTGGGTAGTCTGCTTGCTCTCTCAGTTTAGGATGTCAGCCGGTGAAAGGGTGACTCCCACCCTCAGAGCAGGGTTTTCCACTTTAGCCAAAGCTCTCTGAAAACCCCTTTAGCAACATACTCAAAGATTTTTCTGTTATGTGAAGCTAACGAATCAAGCTGATAGGGACACCCATGGCAGAGAGAACATGTTAATACCTTCTACACAATCTAGTCACGCTTGTACAAGAAGCATCATAAGTGGAACTTCTCAATTCTCTGTCACTGTGACAAAACCCTCAAGTAAAACAACAGGAAGGAGGAAAGGTATTTGTTCTGACTCATTGCTTGAGAGGTTTCGGGACACTGTGGCAGGGGAATGGGGGGGTGGCAGGGAAGTACAGCTCCTGATGGCAAGGACCCCCTAGAGCCCCTGACCTATGGGATATACCTTTCCATCTTCAGAACATGTTTTCCTCCCTAGTTAGTCCTCTCTGTGTCCCCATGGACACATCCAGAAGGGTGTTTTACTAGTCTCTTGGACATCTCTCAATCTGAAGTAGCCAAAATTAAGTACCAATATGGCTCCCAGACGATCAGTACACATGGACACTTGTCAGAAAAGTGAATTATTGGATTCTCTTCCAAACCTACCGTCTTGGTTTCTTTTCTTGTTGCTGTGATAAAATAATCTGACCATAAAACCTAAGGCAAAAAAGTTGATTAGGCTCACAGTTCCAGGTTATAGTCTATTATTATGGGGAAGTCATGTGGCAAGAATTTAAAGTCACTAGTTACACTGCATTACATCCACAGTCAGGAGCACAGGGAGATGAGTTAATGCATGCTTGCATGCATGCTGGCATTTAGCTCGCTTCTACTTTTTAAACAGTCCGGGGTCCTGTGCCTAGGGAATGGTGCCATCTACAGTGATCAGGTCTTCCAGCTTCAATTAATGTAATCAAACACTGCCAGAGATCTATTCCTCCAGGTGCTTCCAGATTCCTCGGCTATAGCACCGTAAGTCAGAAACTCTGAGAGTGAAATCAGCAGCCGTGTTTTAAGAAGCCCTCTGCAGCTGATTGAACATCAAGCCCTCTGCAGCTGATTGAACATCAATTTGGGGCAAAAAGAATTAAATCAGGTATAAGCCAAACACCCAAGGCAAGTTCAACTCCCTAGCTTGGAAAGCAGGAAATGATGGGAGGAGAAGAAAAGGTCCCAATATCCCACACCCCCCCCTCCCCACCCCGGGCACCTGCAGCTACCTGGAAACATCCTCACCACTTATGTGCTTGTCTCGATTAATTCTCAAGTGACTTGAAGAACCTGGATTTTAGCAAAGGTGGGTAAATTAGCCAGTTAAGAAAAAACTAACCGCCAGGGATGGTGGCGCATGCCTTTAATCCCAGCACTTAGGAGGCAGAGGCAGGCAGATTTCTGAGTTCGAGGCCAGCCTGGTCTACAAAGTGAGTTCCAGGACAGCCAGGGCTATACAGAGAAACCTTGTCAAAAGAAAGAAAGAAAGAAAGAAAGAAAGAAAGAAAGAAAGAAAGAAAGAAAGAAAGAAAGAAAGAAAGAAAGAAAGAAAGAAAGAGAAAAGAAAAGAAAGAGAACCGGGGTTAGAGAGAAGGCTCAGCGGTTAAAAGTACCAACTGCTCTTCCAGAGGTCTTGAGTTCAATTCCCAGCAACCACATAGTGACTCACAACCATCTGTAATGGGATCTGATGCCCTCTTCTGATGTGTCTGAGAGAGCAATGGTGTACTCATGTACATAAAATAAATACATAAATCTTTAAGAAAAGAAAGAAAGGGGCTAGCTGGGCGTGGTGGCGCATGCCTTTAATCCCAGCACTCGGGAGGCAGAGGCAGGCAGATTTCTGAGTTCGAGGCCAGCCTGGTCTACAGAGTTCCAGGACAGCCAGGACTATACAGAGAAACCCTGTCTCGAAAAACCATAAAAAAAAAGAAAGAAAGAAAGAAAGAAAGAAAGAAAGAAAGAAAGAAAGAAAGAAAGAAAGAAACAAAGAAAGAAAGGAAGGGGCTGGTGAGATGGCTCTTCCGAAGGTGATGATTTCAAATCCCAGCAACCACATGGTGGTTTACAACCACCCGTAATGAGATCTGACACCCTCCTCTGGTGCAACTGAAGTCAGCTATAGTGTACTTATGAATAATAATAAATGAATCCTTGGACCGGAGCGAGCAGGGCTGACCGGAGCGAGAGGGGCTGACTGGACCGAGGGAAAGAAAGAAAGAAAGAAAGAAAGAAAGAAAGAAAGAAAGAAAGAAAGAAAGAAAGAAAGAAAGAAAGAAAGAAAGAAAGAAAGAAAGAAACTCATTAATCCATGATTAGAACCAATTGCCTCCCCCCAAATCCCTGACTTTCTGAATACGGAACACATTTCATTTAAGGGGAATATCCAAACCACAGCAATGTTCATAGAAACTCAATTTAAACTTCAAACCTTATAAAAATTAACTCAAAATAGGTGAAAAATTAGATATGAATTTATCACTACACTACACCTAGAAAACCACAGGAGAAGATTTTCAGGAGGCTGGTTGGATGGATGTTGTTAGATGACCCCCAAGGTATAATCTAGCCAAGAAAAAAAAAAANGAAAAAGATACCAAGAAAGGGATAGAAACAATGGGGAAGTGTTAGCAAAGCACATATCTGACAACGTACTGAAATCCTATAAATACAAAGCATTCTCGAAATTCAAATAAAAAACAATCTAATTAGAAAATGGACAAAAGATATAAGGAGTTACTGAACTAGAAAATATCTACAGTTGCCAAGTAAGTGTGTGAAAGTGTTTTCAGCATCATTACACACTAGGGCAATACAAATTAAAGTCAGGGAGGTCTCTGCTATAGCTACCAGAACTTCTTAAAAGAGAACGATAACTCAGACGAAATGTAGAAAATCAGGGAAAAGTGAGGCTCGGGAGCACAGTGCACTTGTAGATAGATAGCTGGGGACGGTAAATGGCTCAGCTGCCTAGAGGAAGGCATGTTCTCATGAAGTTACATATGTGTTTATCATACAACCAATGAGGGAGATGAACTGTTGACATGTTGAATATAAGCACACACATTAACGCATGTTGAGCATGAGTCTGGACCCATGAGTTCTGGGACACACTGCTCTACGGGACTTCCCTGGATTGTGTCTTAAAATTGCATATTAGCATTCAATGGTCTCAAAATCAAGAGTTTTGAAAACTGTTTTGAAAACTGCAATGATATTTACTATATTAGAAATTAGGCCAGGAAGTGGCGGCATACACCAAGGAGACAGAGGCAGGCAGATCTCTGAGGGCAGCCTGGTCTACAGAGTGAGGACAGCTAGGGCTACACAGAGACACTCTGTCTTGAAAAACTGAAAGAGAGAGAGAGAGAGAGAGAGAGAGAGAGAGAGAGAGGACATTTTCAAATCTTTATTTAGTAAATAACTGTGAATCTTTAAATATTAATTTAAAATTTTTATGAACTATAGTTATACTTGGCATTGTTCTGACATTTATAAAATGGGATCCTCATATTTACTTCCGAGGAGACTGGAAGGTTCTCTGGGGATGCATATACAGAGTAGGTAGTTCTGGAATAGAATAAAAGGTATAAGGTGTCTATTGTTCTATGAAAATAGTTTCCAACCTCACAGGTGCCCCCTTCAACCATTTTCAGAACCCCCAAAATCCTGCATGCATGTTGGAAAGCCCACAGTTTTGTGACCTTGTGTGCACTTGTGCTCCTGCACACATAGCTAGTGAGGCAGGCACATGCGCTTTCCTTTTCTATTCCAACACCTTATATAATCCTGGTGCTATGCAGATACCAAATAAACATTTGATGAACCAATGAAATATTAATGACTTGTTTGCCAAGGACAGGGGAGAGAAAGAGAGAGAGAGAGAGAGAGAGAGAGAGAGAGAGAGAGACTGTCAATCTGGTTGATAGTTTATTACTGTAGACTTCTAGCTCTGAGTCAGAATAAAGGTCAGAATGTTCTGATCTGGCTTGGTCCAGGGAACAAACACTGTTCTGGGAGGCTCCTAGGGCATAAGAAACAGGGCATGTAGACTGACTGGCCTTTGAGAAAGGTCTCCCTGCCCCCGCTCCTCCATTTTTTAGCTTTGTCCTTGAAGCCTCCCCACATCATTCAGAACAGGCACAAAGAAAAGGGACTTAGCAGGGTCTACAGCAACATCACACATAGTTCTCCCCTGATGTACATCTTTTTCATACTCCTAATACCTTGGGCTGCTCCCAAGGATCCATTGGTAGCTCCACTGGACCCACAGTAGCTCTAGAAGAAGGAAAAAAAATGGAGTGCAGTTTGATTATGAATTTGATATTAGTTCTCATCTAACATATTAACCGAAGCTTAGTTCAGCTGGGGGCGTAGGTGAGGGTGCTGACTTAGAACACTTCTTGCTGACACCCCCTCTATCCTGGATGTTGAGCTAGCTGGTCCTATGGGTTCCCCCCCATTCCCACTACCGCCCTCTTAGACAAAATGACTGGAAGCCACATTGAGAGGAAGGTAGGATCCCAGCCTTGTTGCTGTGATAAAAATATCCTGAGAAAAGTTAACTCCAGGGAGACAAGACTTATTGTGACTCTTAGTTGGAGGGTAAAGTCCCTCATGGTGAGGAAGTCCTGGCAGTAAGACCTTGAAGCAGGTGGTCAAGAATATACAGTCAGGGACTAGAGAGGTGGCTCAGCGGTTAAGAGCTCTGACTGTTCTTCCAGAGGTCCTGAGTTCAATTCCCAGCAACCACATGGTGGCTAACAACTAACTGTAATGGGATCCGATGCCCTCTTCTGGTGTGTCTAAAGACAGCTACAGTATACTCATATACATAAAATAAATAAATGTCTAAAAAAAAAAAAAGAATATGCAGTCAGGAAAGATGGCAGCAAATCCTACTGTTTAGCTCTGTTTTCTCCTTTTTGTGCAAAGACCCAAGGTAGTGGTGATGGGAGTGGGGATAGGGGTAGGGGATAGTGCCTTGCAAATCTTTTAACAGAATCAAGATAATCCCTCACAGACCTGCCCAGGAGCTAATTTGGCCTAAATAGCCTTCACAGGTGTGCCTGGAGATTTGTCTCCTATTATCCCGGATTCTGCCACATTGATAATCATCGCTAATCATCACAAACTCTCTAAGTGGATAAGGACCCAAGGAAGAGAAACTGACTCTTCTGGCACTGGGCAATGGGAGCAGATTTGATTTTGCCAGGGAAAGGAAAAGCTGCCTTGTTATCAGATAAAATCAGCTAGATAAGCAAGCCAGTGTTGGCAGCACACACCTTTAATCTCGGCAGTCCAGGAGAGGCAGAGACAAGCAGAGCTCTGTGAGGTTAGCCTGGTCTACAGAGTAAGTTCCAGGCCAGCCACTGCTACACAAAGAAACCCTGTCTTGAAAACAAAAACAAAAACAAACAACAAAAATCCAGTCAGATAAAAACTGTCTTAATCAGTGTTCTTTTGTTGTGAAGAGACACTACGACCAAGGCCACTCTTATAAAGGAAAGCATTTAATTGGGGCTGGTTTAAAGTTTCAGAGGCTTAGTCCATTATCATCTTAGTGGGGAGCACAGTAGCAAGTAGGGTTCTGGAACAGTAGCTAGGGGCTACATCCTGATCTGCAGGCCCAGAGATTGAAACAAGAATAGGATCTGGAAAATACAATTTTAAAATGTAGGTTTCCTAATTAGTTGTGGTGCTACACACCTGTGACTTCAGCACTTGGAAGGGAGAACCAGGCCGGGTAGTGGTGGTGGCTACAGCGGTGATAGCGGTGCACCCCTTTAATCCCAGCACTTGGGAAGCAAAGGCAGGTGGATTTTTGAGTTCGAGGCCAGCCTGGTTTACAAAAGTGAGTTCCAGGACAGCCAGGGCTATACAGAGAAACCCTGTCTTGAAAAACAAAATACAAAAACAAAAAAAAAAAAAAAAGAAGAAGGGAGAACCTGAAAGCTCACAGTCCAGTCTGAGTGACAAAGGGAGATACCATCTCAAAAATAAAAACAAAAGGGTTTGGAGTGAAAAGTCTAGAGGTAGATGCTTTGCCCACAATGTTCAAGAACCGGAGATAAATTTCCAACATATGCTCTCCACATATATGCACTCTTGGGAAACTTCATGCTAATCTAGATGTGAAGAACACTCCTATAACCCCAGTCAGTATTCAGGGAAGCTGAGGCCATAGAATCCCAAGTTTAAGGCAAGTTTGGGACCCTGTCACAACATAAAAGTGAGAAATGGACTGGGGATATAGTTTTGTGCTACAGTGCTTGCCCTGTAACTGCCCAGTAATAATTCCCTTGGTTCAGTCATCTGTCATCTATCTATTGATCTATTTATTATCTATTAATTATCTATAATCTATTATCTTATCATCTATCTATTCTATCAATTTAATGACTTTCTATCACCCATCATCTATTATCTATCATCTACCTATTATTTATCTATTATCTATTATCTATCACCTATCTACCAACTATCTATCTTCACCTATCTATAAGTTATTTAACATCTGTCTATTATCTATTTATTATCTATCATCTGTCGATTATCTATCATCTATCTTTTATCTATCATCTATCTATCTATCTATCTATCTATCTATCTATCTATCTATCTATCAATACATCTTAAACTATAGGTTTTCATTGCTGGAGAAACTGGGATCAACTGGAGACCTCTGCTTGAGCCCAGGTGTGAGAATAGGGAGTGTTTCAGAAGCTGGAAGCCAGAGCATGCTCAGAGATTGTACCATGGAGGAAGGACCTAGTGGGAATGAAAGGTCTAGGCTCCTGATGGGGAGTTGCTAGCTGAACACTATATTCTAGAAGCCACCCGAATCTCCTGAAAGGCTGTTAAACCCCAAGTTGCTGGGCCCATGCCCAAAGTTCTGATTGAGTAAATCTTCAGTAGATCTGAAAACATACACTTCTAACTAGTGTCCAGGTGCTGTAGGTACTCTGCTCCAGAAACTTTGAAGAAAAAATAAGGGAGGGGTGTGGTTACAGAAAGCTCTGGAAAGGAAGGTAATGTCTTAGAGTGGAACCTGTAACTGACGACATGCTGAACTGCAGCACCCAGAGCTGCTTCTTTGTCCTCATGTTCCTACAACCTTGCACTGAAGACAAACAAGGCTAATAAAGCACTCGGGAGGCAGAGGCAGGTGAATTTCTGAGTTCGAGGCCAGCCTGGTGTACAAAGTGAGTTCCAGGACAGCCAGGGCTACACAGAGAAACCCTGTCTCGAAAAACCAAAAAACCAAAAAACAAACAAACAAAAAAAAAAAACAAAAAACAAAACCAAAAAAACCAAAAAAACAAAACAAAATCCTGCAAGGAACAGCATAGATGCCTGGGGCCCAAGGCCCCTTACCATTCCCTAGCAGGGTTACAGCGCCAGGCTCTACCTATAGCCATCACTTCTTAGCTCTGAAGGCAGAAGCTTAGAGATGAGCTGTGTTGAGCAAGTCGTTGTTCCCACCACCCCTGGGTTTCCCCAATAACAACGCTGGAGGTTAGTTTAGGTATTCCAAGGTGCCAACAGCTATAAGGCCCCAGAGAACAGCAATGTCTCAGGGCCAAGAGATCTCAGACACTTACCTAAATTGTTAGTTGGAACATAATCTAATGCAAACCCTGGAAGGGAACCTGCCAACCAAATCAGGATTTAAAATGTCCATATTTGTTGATTTTATAGTTCCATTTCCAGGAACTGAGTTTAGAGAAACACTAATGTTTGCTGGACATAGTGGCAAAGAGCCTGTAATCCCAGCACCCTTTGGGGAGAAACAGAAGGATCAAAACCAACCTGGAATACACAGACCTTGTCTCAAAACAAAATACTCATGCACAAAGTGCATAATAAGACTACTTAATGTATTAATAAGCTTTCTGTTACTATCACTAAATACCTGGGGCAACTAATGTATAAAGAGAAAAATGGTTTGGATTCTAGTCCAAGACTAAGGGCCTTGTGAATGCGAAATGTCTTAGACTTCAGATGGTAGCATTGTTTGGAAAGATTATGGAACTTTTAGGAGGCAGAGACTGGCTGGAGGAAATGGGCCATTCAGGGTAGGTATTAACGTTTCTTTGGGGTTTGTTTGATTGTTTGTTTGTTTGTTTGTTTGTTGAGACAGGGTTTTTCTGCAACAGCCATGGCTGTTTTAGAACTCCCTTTGTAGACCAGGCTGGCCTAGAACTCCCAGAGATTCCCTGTCTCTGCCTCCAGAGTACTGGGATTAAAGGTGTGAGCCAGGGCTGGAGAAATGGCTCAGTGGTTAAGAGCACTGATTGTTCTTCCAAGGGTCCTGTGTTTGGATCTCAGCGGCCACAAGGTGGCTTACAACCACCTTTAACAAGACAGCTGCAGTGTACTTATATATATTATAATATACTTATATAATAAATATATTACTATATTATATATTTATTATATAATATATAATATATTACTATTATTATAAAATATTATTGAATATATTACTATTATTATATATTATTATATAATAATAAATATATCACTATAATTTATTTACTAATAAATAATCTTCTTATATAATAATAAATAAATCTTTTAAATAAATAAATAAATAAATAAATAAATAAATAAATAAATAAAGGTGTGAGTCGCCACAACTAGTGAGGTCTTAGGGTTTTAAGATCAACTCCTACCTCCTGTTCGATCTTGGCTTCCTGGTTGAGAATGCTACATAAAGAGCACAAACTGTCCTTAGGCTCTTGTCACCATGCCGTTCCTGTCTGCTGCCACAGCTTTCCCAGGATGATGTACTGTGAACTACGACAAATCCTTCCTGCCTGGTATTTGATCACAGTGATGATCCAGGCTCTCAGGAAGGCGGTACATCACAGCAGCAGTGCATGCCCAAGCAAACTGCTCTCCTAAGGACTCCCCAAAGGCCTACCTCCCTAAGAGGCCACAAACTCCCAACAGCACCACTCTGAAAATAAGTGTGAGCCTAAGATTGAGACTATGGCAAATGCCATTCATCTCTGCTGTCAAAAGACGGGTACTAGCACAGATGTCATCCATAGGGGACCAGGTAAATGAACCAGGAAGCCGAGATGCTGAGCTTAGAACCCTAAGTAAGACCTTACTACCTGTGGTGGCTCACACCTTTGGACCCCAGGAAGTCCAAAAATGGAGTAATGGGCAGTCCTCAAAAATTAATCAGGGGCTGAGCATGGTGGTACATGCCTTTAATCCAAGGACTCGGAAGGCAGAAATAGGTCTCTGTGAGTTCAAGGACAGCCAAAGCTACATATGGAGACCCTGTCTCATAGAAGAAAACAAAACAAGCCGATCTAGGTGCACCCATTTAGAATAGACTCTGAGCCGGGTGTGGTGGCACACGCCTTTAATCCCAGCACTCCGGAGGCAGAGGCAGGCGGATTTCTGAGTTCGAGGCCAGCCTGGTCTACAGAGTGAGTTCCAGGACAGCCAGGGCTATACAGAGAAACCCTGTCGCGAAAAACCAAAAAAAAAAAAAATAGAATAGACTCTGAGACTGTAAGCATGTGTGTATGTATACATGTGTATACATGTTTAATGATATAATCACTGAGATTTTATGTGCTTTGTAACAGCATATTATACAAAAACCACACAGCTAACTACTGTGGTGACATGCTACCATTTATAGTATGTGTACATTTGTGCAGGGCACATCTCTGGAAGTAGATAAAATAACAGTCTGCCTTTGAGAAGAGGAATTAGGAAGGCCCAGGATGAGGGAAAATACTTTCTACTGCAACCTTTCCTATACATTCTTTAAAAAAAAAAAAAAAAGTGTAGGCCGGGTGTGGTGCACGCCTTTAGTCCCAGCACTCGGGAGGCAGAAGCCGGCGGATTTCTGAGTTCAAGGCCAGCCTGGTCTACAAAGTGAGCTCCAGGACAGCCAGGGCTATACAGAGAAACCCTGTCTCGAAAAACCAAAAAAAAAAAAAAAAAGTGTATGAATTATTTAAACTCACAATGTCTCCAACCTTTGGAGCACTAGGCAAAAAATACATCTAAGTAAAACACTCCACACAGAGAATAGAAATAAATAAATCTGTTTTTAAAGAAAAATAATGAATGGGGGAGGGAATTTTGCTAAGTGGCAACTTTACAAATTACAACTTTCCTTAAAGACCAGGCTTCTTTTGTCTCTCGCTTAACCCTTTGATAAAAATGGTAGCACATCTCCTTACAGTTCTGACGGGTAGCATTGTTTCTTCACTTTGTTACTGGTGTTCTAACATTCCAGTAGAGGCCAGAGAACAACCTGGGCTATTCTCCCTTAGGTGATGACTACCTTGCTTGTTGAGATAAGATCTCTCACTGCCCGGGGCTTATCAAGTAGATAAGGCTGGCTGACCAATTGGCCCAGGATGTCTCCCTGTCTCTGCCTCTGCAGTCCTGGAAGTACAAGTGTGTACCATTTTGCTTTTCTTTATGTGTTCGAGGAAACCAGACTCAGTTTCTTGTTACTCGAGCCCTATCCCCAGATCAGAACCATCATCACTAAAAGGCTAGCTGCACCTGTCTATGACAGGGCTAGTTGCAGGATAGATAAGGAATGGGAACCAGACATTCCTCTCAGCCGAGTCAGCTTTAATTGCATATAGCCTGGGGGACTCGGGGAAGTGCTAGGGTAGATAAGCTGGAGAAGCCTAGTACATGAGGGCTCCATCTGTGGGGCCATTGGGAAGCCATCCTTCATGCTTCATAAAAGACCCACCACTGGGCCTGCTTTAGGATCACCCACACTCTGGCCCATCACCCCGCACCCACACTGTTCAGTAACCCTAATAAGTTTATTGGTCCTCCAGAGTGAACATTGCTGGAATCCTGCTTTGGTTTGTCCTTGGGAGAAGAGAGTAAATGTTTACAATCGCCTCAGGGAGAAATTTTTCAGAACAATCCTGGGCCAAGCATGTTGCTGACTGAGCTATTACACCCGTCCTACAACCAAATCTTAGGCAAATCTTTTGCAAGTTTTATAAAAGAAGGCTTTAAAAATATATTATGGGAGAAAGGCCACATTGAATATTAGGATTCTGTGGCCATGAGTATAAACCTAGTCTGGAAATGGGGAAAAAAAAATGTCTTCAGGCTAAGAAAGCCAGAAAGAAGCAATTTGAAAGCAGCAGTATCTAAATGCTGAAAAGGTGCTAGATCCCACTGTGAATAGGATGGAGAAGCATGCAATCTCGAAAGCAACCAGGAGGATGGGGAAACCATCCTGTGGACAGTTAAGATACTGAGATCCCACATGTTCAAGGAAGAATGGAAGGAAATTGGTTTTGGGGATGATAGAATGGGGGGGACCCTAATAATTCTAAATAATCTTGAAATTAAAAATTAACAATATTCAGGAGTAGGAGATGGTTGCAATAATATTAAATATTACACATAAACATTTAAGTATCTCATCTATAGCGCAGGATAATAAATTCCACTAGACACACACACAATTTTTTTTCCATCTTCTTACTGTGAAAAAAAAAAAAATGGGCCTGTGGCAAACTTGTCTGCGCTTTAGCTCCCTCATCTGTAAAATAGATAGTAACAGCACCTCTCCGATCACTCGCTAAATTAATGTACTGCAGCAAGTGTTTGAAACAGTGCTTGGCAATGCTTCTTAAAATTTGGTTATGATAGCTGGGCAACAGTCATTCATGCCTTTAATCCCAGCATTCAGGAGGCAGAGCCAGGCAGAGCTCTGAGTTCGAGACCAGTCTGGTCCTCAGAGAGAGTTCTAGGACAGCCAGGGCCACATAGAGAAACCCCTTCTTGAAAAAAAGTGGTTATGAAAATTATATTCCCATAGAACAAACATTGTTTTTATTTCTTTTTTCTCCCTTGCTCCGGTCAACCCCGCTCGCTCCGCTCGATCCTGCTCGCTCTGGCCAGCCCTTGTTTTTATTTCTATTGGAAATGAATAATATATCTTTATTAAACTTCTGAGGGTAGAACATATGCTTAGTGTATGTGAGGCTCTAGATTCAGTCTCTGGCACAAAATTAATTAATTAATTAGTTAATTAAAATTTAAATTGAAGCCTGATACTATGAATGGGATACAGTATCACATTTGATACATTATATAATGTGTGGTGATTGGATCAGAACAAATGATATGTATCACCTTTGATGTTTATTATGTCTTTGCACTGGAAGTATTGAAAATATCCTTTACTTGATACTTTAAAATATTCAATTATCACTGCCTACTAGTTATCCTTCTGTGTGCTCTAAAATGCTGAAATTCTACCATAGGACTTTCCCAACTACGTAAAAGCTCTGCTGTCTCCCCATTGTTCTGTGAGCTTTTACTAGCACGAACCCCAACCTCCTTCCAGAACCCACACTAAGGCCAACAACACCTCGTACTGTAAATTCACTGAGCCATTCATTTGTAGAGGACAAAACACACAGTTTGGGAACAGCACAGACCCTAGTTCTGTGCGTTTGGAGACACACACTCTGCACGGTAGCTCGCACAGGTATCTCACTGGCAAACCAAAACCTAAAGGAACCCACCCATCACTCTAGAACAGACATTGAATGGCCACTCCTCTGGGTGTCTTCACAGGGACCATGAGTTCCTGCAGGACAAGAACTGGTTCTGCTCATCTCAGTTTCCTGGGCAACAAAAACTAGGGGCTTGATAAGTACTCATTGTACAAATAAGGGACATTCTATAGTATTAGATACTATTTGTTTTTAATTTAATTTTATTGTTTTGTTGTTGTTGTTTTTTTTTATATTCTTTTTTTTTTCTCTTTATTAGATATTTTCTTCATTTACATTTCACATGTTATCCAGAAATTTTCCCTTACCCTCCCACGTCCCCGCCCTGCTCCCCTACCCACCCCCTCCCACGTAATGGCCCTGGCATTCCCCTGTTCTGGGGCATATAGAGTCTGTATGACCAAAGGGCCTCTCCTCCCAATGATGGCCAACTAGGNGTTTTTTCTTTTTTCTTTATCTTCTCTCTCTCTCTCTCTCTCTCTCTCTGTCTCTGTGTGTGTGTGTGTGTGTGTGTGTGTGTTAGTCAGTGTTTTACTGCTGTGAACAGATACCATGACCAAGGCAAGTCTTATAAAAAACAACATTTAATTGGGGCTGGCTTACAGGTTCAGAGGTTCAGTCCATTATCATCAAGGTAGGAGCATGGCAGTATCCAGGCAGGTGTAGTGCAGGCAGAACTGAGAGTTCTATGTTTTCATCCAAAGGCTGCTAGTGTAAGACTGACTTCCAGGTAACTAGGGTGAGGATCTTAAGCCCACACCCACAGTGACACACCTACTCCAACCAGGTCACACCTATTTCAACAAGGCCATACCTCCAGATGGTGCCACTCCCTGGTCCAAGAATATACAAACCAACCATCACAGTGTGTGTCTTTTCTTTTTCTTTCCTTTTCTTTTCTTTCTTTTTTTATATATATTTTTTATTATTTATATATTTTTAATTGTTTTTTAGTTTTCAACACAGGGTTTTTCTGTATAGCCTTGGCTGTCCTGAAACTCACTCTGTAGACTAGAAATCTGCCTGTCTCTGCCTCCCAAGTGCTGGGATTAAAGGTGTGTGCCACTACTGCCCAGCACGTGTGTGTTTTCAAGACAGGGTTTGTCTGTGTAGCCCTGCCTGTCCTTGAACTAGATGTGTAAATTCATGCTGGCCTAGAACTCAGAGATCTGCCAGCTTCTGCCTCCTGAGTACTGGGATTAAAGGTGTGCACCACTACCACCCACTGGTGGCTGCTATTCTGTCTCTCTCTCTCTCTCTCTCTCTCTGTGTGTGTGTGTGTGTGTGTGTGTGTGTGTGTGTGTGTGTGTGTGTGTGTGTGTAGCCCTGGCTATCCTGGAACCCTCTCTGTAGAGCATGGGCCACCACTGCCAGGCTGCTTTTTTCTTGATTTGAGTAATCACCTCAGGTCTTATTTGCTTAGTAGTTTATATAAAAGCTCCAAGTCAGACCCATATTTGTTACCCAATCTCAGACCTTCTGTAGTGACCTTTAATTATTGCTCTGTCTAGGATTAGGGAAGTGTAAGGCTTCATTCTCAAGGTGTGACCTCAGGAGATTAGCAGATCAATTTGAACATCTTTCAGACTGGAAAGAATTACAGATTATCAAATCCTGAGTTAAGTTTCTATTACTGTGATAAATACATTGACCAAAAGCAACTTGAGGAAGAAAAGCTCTATTTGGCTAAGCAACCACCATCTTAGAGAGTTCAAATGGATCCCTTGCAAAATGATTACCCCAGGTGAGTTAACTGTTTACCTTACCCCTCATAGAAAGCCCTCATGGGACCTTCACCTGAGTCTCTGTTCACTCTCTATCACCTGTTGTATACTACTTTGCCTTAATTGCATGAGGCCCAGGGGGTGAGGGGGTAAAGGCTGGATTATATAGGCTGAGGGGCTCCATCTGCATGGCTACTGGGATGCCTTCATTTCTGCTGAGAAAAGACTTTCCAGGTATGGCCTGTTGAGGGGATGACGTACTCACACCCCTGTAAGTAGCCCCTCATCTATGCTCTGTAAGGAAACCTAATAAACTCACTGGTTCCCCAGAGTGAACTTGGGTGGAATGGTGTCTTGATTTGTAGTTGGGACCTTAGGAAAAAGGATAGACATTGCTTACACCTCCCACTGGGGAAGAATTTTAACACAGCTTTCTGTGTTATGGTCTATCATTAGGGAAAGCCAAGGGAGGAAGCTGGAGGCAAAAAATGAAGAAGAAGCCACAGACCAAGGCTTCCTCAGCTTGTGTACTCACACCACCCAGGACCGCCACGTTAGCTGGAAACCCTCACATTGGTTGTCACTCAAAAAAATGCCACACAGACTTGGCAACAGGCTAATCTGATGGAGGTAAGAGGCCAAATCTTTTAAGTTCAGACTCCTTTTAGAGAACCTGACCTACTTAGGTTTGTCAGTCAAACTAACAAGCGATAACCTAACATTGAGTTTCCAAGTTACCCCCCAACAAAACCCGAGCCTCCAGGTTACATCCCAACAAGATCAACATCTGCAGGATATTTCCCCAACAAACCTTCACCCCCAGGTTATAAGCCCACCCCCTTCCTAAGGACCACCAATACAGAGGAGAACAGGAATTAAGTTGGACTCCCAGCAGCAGCCAATTATGTTAAAGGCCATAGTAGCTTTCCAATTAGATGCTTTAATACTCACATCCACACACCACCCCCACTCCCACCCCCAGTTGTAGCCTTCTATAAAGTCT
>CACVCL010022758.1:0-32845 GCA_902729485.2 Mus minutoides
TTCTCCTTCTCTCTGAAGATGTGAGTGGTTTAGTGGGACACACTTCTTGTCACGTCACCCCTCGTCCTTACCTGATGTTCACAACAGTGGGCTGCCTAGTCTTAAACTCGAAGCAAGGACTCTGAGAGGGGTAAACCTTTTATTTTCATGAGTTGATTTCCTGAGGTATTTTGTAGTAACACAAAGCTGATATTAAAATGTGATTCACCATTCAGGGTAGACTATGTTCGGAGGAATCACCAACTAAGGCAGACTACAAGGAAGGCCAGAGCCTCACAACATCACACAAGCTCCATCCACCCTCTGGAGAGTCGCCCCTTTGTATGGCTGCTTCTCTGAGAGTAACACACATCTGCCGTTTCGGACTTCTTGTTACTCAGGTGGGTTAGTCATGACTCAGAGAAACTTACATTCTGTTTCCTGTTCTGTTGCTACAATTATTTTGAGATTTCAATGTAGATTTTCCCTTGGAGAGACACAAAGGATGGGTTGATGTCTCCATTTTTTTTTTTCAGCTGGAGTTTCAAGCTTAATATGAATTCATTCATTTCTGTCCAATGTCACCTAAGTACATTAGGTGGGTCTTTGGGATTGTCCTTCTTAGTCTCTGGAAATGTAAGTGAATCTCTAATGTCTTTCTAGGTGTTGGTGCGGACTCATCAGCTGGCATCCTGAGAACTCTGAGAGCTTTGATGGTGGTTAGGAGCATCTTAAGAATGACATTTTACAGTTGTCTCTTTATTTGTTTATTTCTCCAAGTAATCCGTCAAAGTTGTCAAAGGGGATGCTGTATGCCATGGTTCTCTCTCATCTGCACATGGAATTTTGAATATAGGTTCTACGGGTCATGACCCCTTTGGGGATCAAATGACCCTTCCACAGGAGTCACCTAAGATCATCGGAAAACACAGATATTTGTATTATGATCATAACAGCAGCAAAATGACAGTTATGAAGTAGCCACAAAAGTAATTTTATGGTTGGGGGTCAGCATAACATAGGGAACTTTATTAAGGGTCACAGTGTGAGGAAGGTTGAGAAAGACCACTCTATAGACTCTAGGGTAAAATGCTGGTGATCTCTAGTCAGGAACTTAAGTTCCTAAGTCTGTGTACCTCCCTTTAATCACAATACCACACACTAGGTTGTGGTGAGGATTCAATCAGCCAACATCTGGAATGTGTTTAGCCAGTGACTCGTACATAGAAAGAAGCCATTCAGCATGGAAGATTACTCATCATCTCCGGCATCAACAGTAATATAGCACCAAGCGAGAAGGCTGCATATGGGATACCAGTGTCTTTCTACTACAGTGTGGTAAGGCAGAGAGTGGAAAGATACCCCCATTAATGGTCTTTGCATCCTTATCAAATATCAATTTCTGGGAACTACAAACAGGGGCAAGGTGGAGTCAGGGTTTTGAGTTGTGGATAAAGCGCCATCCATGGTAATAGACTTCCACTCTGTACCCATTCTCTGATTTTCAACTAAATCGAGTCAACAATTTCAGTGAAAGACATTGAGATGAATGCAAGCAGCCACCTGGGGAGCTGTACTAGATAGTCAGCAGCTGGAGTGGTCAGGAGGATTCCGGTTGTACCTTCCAGAGGATTACAGAAAACGGTGAGCCGGGTGGGGGTGTGTGTGTCTTGACAAGAAAGACACTGTGACAGAGACCTCATCGCTGTGTTTCCCTGGGCAGCTTGCTGACTGTTGGTAGCTTCAGATGGAACATTAAACACTGGATATCAGTGTTCCATGACACCTGACTGCGTAGGGTGCTTTCCTATCTGTTCCTTTAAAGGGGAAATGTCCATCTGATGAAAAAAGAGCTTCAGTGGGGTGCTGTCTGTTTGGATGCGATTGTATAACTCTTTCCCTAATAAATAAGACAGATGTTTGTTCATTTTGTGTCTTCATTTACAAATTCAGTTTCAGGGCAGCTGTTAGCAGTATATGTAACTACAGCCAAGCCAGCATGCAAAAACATCTCCAGTGTGTTCAGTCTCCTCTAAGAAATGTCTGAGATGCTAAAAACCTTTATACCGAGCCAATGTTCTGGAAAGTTCCTGGTGTGGACTGGCCTGCCTAGATCGTCCTGTAACTTGCCTCCGAGCACATTTCTTCCTTGCTTTTTTTTTTTTTTTTTCTAGCTCAGCTTAGAGTTAAGTATTTGGGCTTCACTAATTTTTACACTTGAGTGAACATTTATTGTGGCAGCAAGAATGACTCATTGTGCTTGTGACAAGGCAGAAAAACTGTCTAGAAAAATATCTACTGGTCACTTAACCATGAGCCATGATTAAGAGTTACCCAAGCGGAAGGCAGGCCAGTGACTGTAAGGTGGTGCACAGGAAGAAAGACACTCAGTGTTTCCTAGCAGTAACACATGCGTACAGTGCCCTCCTCCCTTTCTCATTGTTTTCTTGCTGTGCTGGGACCAGATTCAGGGCCTCTGAGGGTGCTAGGTGGGTACTCTACTTCTAAGCTACATATCCAACCTAACTGACTTATTTTTTAATTATCTTTTTCCCCTCTAGTCTCTCTTTCTCTACTCCCTTCCTCTTCCTCTCCCTCTCCCCCTCTGCCTCCCTTTCCCTCTGCCCCTTCTCCTCCCCCTCCCCCCTCTCTTTCTTTCTTTTCTTCCCTTCCTCCCTTCCTCCCTCTTTCCTTTCTTTCTTTCTTTCTTTCTTTCTTTCTTTCTTTCTTTCTTTCTTTCTTTCTTTCTCTCTCTCTCTCTCTCTCTCTCTCTCTCTCTCTCTTTCTTTCTTTCTTTCTTTCTTTCTTTCTTTCAAGACTGGGTCCTTCCAGGTGTTGGTATTCTGTCTAAACTCCACCCCTATAGTTACCTGGCAACAGCCAGCTAGGCTTGGCCTACTATAAAAGGGGCTGCTTGGCCCCTTCTCTCTCTCTTACTCCCTTGTCTTTCTTAATCTTGCTTCCCACTTGCGCCCTTTCTCCCTATTCCCTTCCCTCATCTCTCCACATAGTCATGGCTGGCCTCTACTTCTCTACTCCCTCCTGCTGTCTGCCTTTCTCTGCCTCTACTACTCTCTTAACTCCCCTCCCATGCCCTAAATAAACTCTATTCTATACTATACCGATGTGTATCTTGTCCCTCAGGGGGAAGGGATGCCTGGGCATGGGCCCGCTGAGGCACCCCTTCTCCCAAAACCCGCCAGTACATATTCTTATAGCTCCTTCTCTTTTTATAATCACAAACCATGTAGCTCAGGCTGGCCTAAAACTCACAATCTTCCACCTCATCCTCCTGAATGCTCAGACTCCAGATAAGCATGCCACCACACACCCAGCTTTTCTTTATAGGTTTCCTAACTTGTAGTTTTTACTTTTAATATAGATAAGGTGGAGATCTCTGATAGCCGCTAGCCTTTCATTATGATTTGGAATTCAGAAAGATAGCAGCAGTAGGCATTCCTCTCATTGAACGTTTTGTTCAGCTTCCAAGGGAAAATTAACTTCTCGCAGAGAGCAGTGTGGCTTGAAGGTACAAGGAAGTGAAGTGTACCTACTGTAATATCCTGAAACAGGTACCTTCATGCCCTTTGTCTCCTCAGGCCCTCTGCATGAACGAAGAGAATACATTTCATAGAGGATGTCCTCCCCTGTGCTCAGAGACCAGGCGCCCAGAGTTACAAAGGGCATTTCCTTCATTTTCTGTGTAAAAGTGAACCTATCTTATAGAATCAAATGCACCTTTGATCTTTGACATTTTCCTGGGTTATCTTTCACTTCTCGGAACCCATGATCACTCAGTAGGCTGGAAACAGTGACGTCAGCTTGATCGGAAAAATAACCTACTGAATTTGCTAGTATGCTCTTATTAACAAGCAGTACCTGGGAATGAGGTCCGTGCATGTTTACTCTGGTTCAGTTCCATTAGGCAATAATAAAAATTAATAACAGTTAAGGCAAACTGAAAGCCTGACTATTTGACAGTATGAATAAAAGTGCCCTGGACTCAGAGGTTTTTCTTTCTGATGTTGCAGTCTCCAGAGACCTGTATGATCCCTAAATACTCAGAGAGGCAGTGACTAATAGATTGCCTGTCTTCAAGTCCCCAGCCTGACAGCTCCTAACGTCTTTCAGGTTAAATATAGTGTGGTTGCTTCACCTTGCTCACCAGCATGACATTTATCAAGCCTCATAGAGGTGTAGCTTGGAGAGATGACAAGATCCCATTAGTTAACACTGTCCCAGAATTGACTAAGAATGATGAAATATAACTGGAGGCTTGTTGTTGTTTAGCACTTGAGCCTGTGGTCACCAACACATGCACACTATCTGGGGGAATGTATACTTAAAGAAGGTTTTGCCTTAAATGACTTGTGCTTTAAAATGATGGTGCGATCCTGTCTACCAACCTACCTCCAATTTTTTTTTTTAACCTAGAATTGTTCCTGTCTAAAAGAAATCAAAGGATGAAAATGGAGCAGAGATTGAAGGAAAGGATACCCATTGACCCACCCAACCTGGGATCCATCCCATGGGAGGGCACAAAACCCTTTACTGACGCCATGTTGTGCTTGCAGACAGGAAGTAGGGGTGAGTGGGTTGGGTGAGTGAGAGGGATGGGTAGGTGTGGGGGGGAAGCACCCTCTCAGAGGCAAAGGGGACTGGGGATGGTGTGAAGAATTCTTGGAACGGGGACTGGGAAGGGGTGTAATATTTGGAATGTAAATAAATAAAACAATTTAAAAATAAATAAATAAAAAAGAAATGTTGGTGTGACAGAGAACTCTATGGATGCTCATATTTTCTCAATCAGCTTCTTTAATCAACAGAAGCATTACCACATTAAACATATTCATTGATTAAATCCTATAGCTCTATGGCCAATTATATAAAGGTGTGATTAGAGTTTCAGAGTCAGGTGTTGCTCAAAATTCTTACTCCCGCCCCCGTCTCTGCCTGTAGCAATGCATCAAATTAGCATCTGTGTCAGGAAACAGAAGGAAGGATTCTTGTCCTGTGTCTACCCCTGCCCTCTCTCACTGTCTCTTATCTTTTGAGCAAGTTTCTTGCTGTGTTGCCCAGGCTAGACTTGAACTTGTGATGTTCCTGCCTCAACCATCTGAGTACTGTGATTACAGATTAGTGCCACATGCCCAGGTAAAAAGAACTTTACTGAGGAAAATGTCTTAGCAATCAGGTTCCTAAGCAGCTGCTACTAGAAGCTCTGATTTGATGGCATGCTGTCCTAGTTTTCTTTCTGTTGCTGTGATGACCAAAACAACTTGGAGAGGAGAGGGATTCTTTCATCTCACAGCGTATTGTCTGTCACTGAGGAAAGCCAAGGCAGGTGCCTCAAGCAGAAACACTGTTTACTGACTTTCCCCAGGCTCATGTCCAGCTTCTTAAACAGCCCAGGTCTATCTGCCTAGGGACTGTTCCACCCGCAGTGGGCTAAGCATTACTATATCAGTTAGCCATTAGGAAAATTTCCTACAGACTTGCCCACAGGCCGGTCTGATGGAGGCAAGTTCTCACTGAGGTTTCCTCTTCCCAAGTGTATCAAACAGACAACCAAGATTAGCCATCTCATATACAAAACTTTTCTGTTACTTACTTGGACTCTTTATCTTTTGATCTGCCATTAGATAGTTGTTTCATCCAAAATGAATGACACTGGCCCCAGTAATCTCAGCTCTAGGGAGGCTGATACAGTAGGATTGTGAATTTGTGTCCCGCTTTGGCTACATGGTAAAATGTTGTCTCAACAATAAGATAAACTACAATAAAACTTTCTATTGAACACAATGAAGGTTGGATTTGTGTATAGCCTTGCAGAGGATCCTGTGTTTCCAATGAAATTATCTCTCCCCGACTTGTTTATCCTTAGGGGAATCCATCAATTACATTATGGGATTTAAGTAAGTCATTATCACATAGGCCCTCTCTTCCTCAAAGTAGGCTATGTAGTTCTTCAAAGACTAGAACTTTATTGGAATTCTCTTCAGAGGGTTTTCCTGCCCACACAAGGGAATGAACAACTGTTCTGTATTCCAATCTCTGTTTGCCTCACTCAGTCCCACGTTCCTTCCATTATTCACCTGGGCCTGATTCACCCTTGTCCCAAATTCTTGGCCGCTTGAGTTAAATATTCATGAGCCTAGGAGCAAACTGATCCCATCTCTGGACACCTTTGGGATGCACAGGCAAAACAAAACAGAGAAAGATACTTCCTGAATGGAGTTGATTTTTGTCTATGAATGAGCCCAAATTAAAGCTGCAAGAGAATCCATCTCCTCCACTAATCAACTCTGCTGTCCTAAAAGCCTTACCTCTGTTAACTGCCACAGGTTTCTCCCCTGTACCCTCCACTCATCATATGTCCAATGTCCACTCACCCAAGAAGGTGACAAGGAATTTCTTCTATCTGCATTTCTCCTTGTCTTCTCCAGAAAAGCATTACAGTTGATGATTCTGAATTAACATTTTTTAGTCCTCAGCCAAATGAAAATTATGCACGCTTCATGCCTAGGGCATTTTCTATACATATTGTGCCCTTTTTCATTGAAATCTTTTAAATATTCGACAGTAGTTACTTAGTATAGGAGCAAAATTAAATGGTGATACTAATAAATAAAAAGGTTATGTCCAACTCAAAGCCTAAAATTTGTACCTGGCCATTTTTAATTGTGTTTTCTCCATTTGTTTATGATTAGGGGAATCCATTGATTACATTATGGAATTTAAATAAGTCATTATCACATAGGCCCTGTACTGGCTGGTTTTTTTGTGTCAACTTGACACAGGCTAGAGAAAGGAGCCTCTCTTGAGGAAATGCCTCCATAAGATCCAGTTGTAAGGCATTTTATCAATTAGTGATTGCTGGTGGGAGGACCAGTTGTGGGTTGTGTCAGCCCTGGGCCGGTAGTCAGGGTTCTATAAGAAGGTAAGCTGAGTCAGCCAGGGGGAGTAATCCAGAAAACTGCACCCCTCCATGACTTCTGCATCAGCTCCTGCCTCTAGGTTCCTACCCTTTGTGAGTTCCAGTCCTGACTTCCTGTGGTGATAAACAGCAATGTGAAAGTGTAAGCCGAATAAATCCTTTCCTTCTCAACTTGCTTCTTGGTCTTGATGTTTGTGCAGGAACAGAAACCCTGACTAAGACAGGTCCCATCCTCAAAGTAGGCTGTGTACTTCTGCAAATATTAGAACATTATTGGAATTCTCCTCAGAGGGCTTCTGAAGTGCCTTTCTCTTCTTAAACTTTCCTTGGACAAAATTAATGAAACTTTTGAAAACAATTGAATAAGTGGACTTCACTTCATCAATCTGAACTCCTAGCTGTATTCTTAAAGTTACTTCTGTAGGGTAATTTCCATGAGGTCGACAGTTGGGACTGTCTTAGTTTTCTATTATGTGTCCTATATATGTCTATTATGTGTCTATTATGTGTCCTATACTTAGAAAAGCATTTGACACACAAAATTCTTCTAGTCCACTCTGTCATTTGCCCTCGAGCTGTTTCAAGAAGTTCAAAGATGTTGATAACATTGCTTTTTGAAGTATGGGGTGTGTGGAGCAAGGCCAGGGAGGGCAGAGACCACAGCTCTACTTGCATCTAGTAACTGAGGGGCGACTCTGTCATTGGCTATCTTATGCAATTGAAGTTGGGAGTTTCTAATGTGTCCATATAGGAGTAAGTAAGCCGGGAGGTTTCCATTTTTGTAACATGTTAATTGGAAATGGGTTCATATTTTGTCCAGAAATTTTTAAAATGCTTCTGATTGGAAACAACATCCTGTCCAAGCATTTGAGAAAATAGATATAATTTTCTTTCTTGTTTAACAACCATCTGACCAGTTGGATGAGAAGAATTGTTCTGTCTTTTTTGGCACCATAAAAGAATACTATTTGTTAGTATGCATTGTTGTGTCCAGTGCTGTGTGAAAAATAAAACTGAAAGTTCTGGGCTTCAACAGCAAAATTTCCTGCTTGAATGAGTGTAGCATCAAGGGATCACAAGTTCCCTGGCAGGGAGCTCCCGAAGAATGGTACCTTATCAGTACAACTAGTTAAGACTCCAGTACTGTGACAATGCACTGGCATGTCCTACCAAAGGAGGCACCAGTTCTTAGTTCTGCTTTAGAGCTTGTGGTATCAGATACTGAGGTAGAATTTAAAACAAACTTGGTCCTGTGAAGGTTATATGCCCTAGTATAGGGGAATGCCAGGGCCAGGAAGTGAGAATGAGTAGTGGGTTGGTGAGCAGGGGGATGGGGAGGGAGGATAGGGGATTTTGGAGGGGAAACTATGAAAAGTTTACATTTGAAATGTAAATAAAGAAAATATCTAATAAAAAAATAAAACAAACTGATCAAATAAAAATCTCCAGACTAGTGACTGTCTAGTCAAATGTCCCCTTCAGGAATAAAGACATTAAGTGCTCAGATAGTCTATGATCCAGCTAGTACAAAAACAAAAACAAACAAACAAACAAAAACCAAAATAAGGACAACAAAACAAGCAAGAATTTAAATTCAGTGCATCATCCCAGCATCTCAGCTCCCATTTTCTTCATGACTCTCTCCTCTAAATACTATCTATCCAGACCTTGACTAAAGAGTGCTTATTTCTGCAGTGGGATCAACATAGGCTATGTCAGAATAGCCAGGCTAAGACAAACCTTATCCTCCCAGTTGAAGAATTTTGCCCTGAGAGCCTTCCCTTCCACATTCCACAGTGACCCTTTGTGGTGAACCTATGGAATGGTCAAGACTCCCATTTTCACTCTGAGCCCTTGTGCTGCTTTAGGCGTCATGGATGGAGTCAGGAGAGGAAGACTGGCTTTAACAGTTTAATTATTTTTGCTCAGATCTTAAAGGAATGTCACTGAGCCAGGAACAAAGGTCTATCATGTTACTGTGTTACGCAGATTTCTTTAGGGCATTTAGAAAAATGAGTGGAAAATGATGGAATGAGAAAAAGAAATTTGAAGGTCTCCATAAATGCACAGAAGAAGTGTGTGATGTCTTTGCAGGTAACTGGAACATTTGTGGAGCCTACTAGTTCCCAAGGTTCCCAACTCAAATCCTGAGAAAAGTCAACGCCTTCCATGGTGCCCATTTACATATCCCTGAAGAAATAATGCTTTTCCTTCCATAGTCACTGCTTTTGTACAATAGTTAATATATATGTTGGGTATACTAAAATTAAGCATGGATGATATGATGGTGCAGGCCTTTAAACCAAGCACTCAGAGTCAGTATATTTAAGACTTGTTTAGACAACATAGTGAGACCCTTTCTCAAGACAACAACAAAAAGACAAAGCAAAAGCTGACTTTTTGAGACTGGGATGTGGCTCAGTAGTAGACTGTGTGGTCATGCTGCACAGGACCCTGAATTTAATCCCTAGCACAACTATCT
The DNA here is from genome assembly GCA_902729485.2 of Mus minutoides. Classification (NCBI taxonomy): domain Eukaryota; kingdom Metazoa; phylum Chordata; class Mammalia; order Rodentia; family Muridae; genus Mus; species Mus minutoides. Next base: position 9,399 of record CACVCL010022758.1, read on the forward strand.
AATTAGCTACTAAAGCTTTTACTAAAGCATAACAAAACCAGAGAAAAGCAGGTGATAAAATTTCACAAGATGAATGCAAATTATAAATGTCACTGAAGACAGGACATAAAACATTGCTGAGAACTCAGAACTTCTCCTTAGGACCTGCTTGGTGATTCCAACATTAAGCAATATCCTGACTTAGTCACTGTTAGTCTTGTAAACTTTTGAATGTTATTCAAATGAACTCCCACAACAGGTGCTTGTTGGCATTTAAGGTCTTTTAGTCAAAATCCTTGAGTGTGTGCTGTTACAGGTGGTTGGCTTGTTCACTCTTAGCTTCACATGGAAATTCTGTTTTATAAATAAAACACTACTTGTCCATGAGCCATTCAGGTTTTTGTTATTGGGAAATGATTCCCTGAGCATTCTGGGCCATATCTTTTGGTTCATGTATGCACTCATTAGCATTTGTGGATAGTGCTCTGGAGTGGAGTTGATGACCACAGGGGAAGCATGTGGTTAGGTTGGTGTTTAATATATGGCCAAACTGTTCTCAATTCATTGTACTAATTTATATTATCAAGAGTGTTTGAAAACTCTAGTCACTAGGCAATCTTTCCTGACATTGATGTTTTAGTAGGTACATGGTACCATTTCATTGCAGCTTTGTTTTGGTACATATTAACTTTTCATTTCCCTTTTTAAATGATTTTATTTTAATTATTTTTACATACATTGGTGTTATGCCTGCATGCATGTGTGTGTGACAGTATTGGATCTCCTAGAATTACAGATAGTTGAGAGCTGCCATATGGGTGCTAGGAATTGAACCCTGGTCCTCTTGAAGGTCAGTCAGTGTTCTTAACCACTGAGCCATTTCTCCAGCCCCTTTCTTCTTTTCAAAAATATATTTTAGAATCAGATGCAGAGACCCACAGCCAAACATTAGGTGGAGCTTGGGGAATCCCATAGAAGATGGGGAGCCAGAGAGGTTGAGGACACCACGAGAACACACCACAGAAAAAACTAATCAGGGTGCATGGTGGCTCACAGAGACTGAAGCCACAAACACAGCTGGGTGGGTCTGAGCTAGGACTCTGCATGTATGTGATGCTTATGTAGCTTGGTGTTCTTGTAGGACCCCTAACAGTGAGAGTGGGGGGTTGTCTCTGACTCTTTTGCCAAAAGGAATTTTAAGGCTTGTTGCATGCAAGAAAAGGTAGAGCACCTAGCCTTTTCGAAAGTTCTTTGAATTACTCAGCTTGAAGTAATCAATATACCAATATGTTTTTAAAAATGGAGCAAATGAAAGCACACATACTGGATACAATGTTCAAAAAGATTACAGTTTGAAGTAACTTGTATTAGAGTGTTGGGAAATTAACACTACACAATTAAAAGCTTTTCCAAAAGTATTTTTTTTTTTTTTTTTTTTTTTTTAGATATCTGATGTAAAAGCCTGTTTAAAATATTTTGTGCACTGTTCTTTGACACCTTCCTCCCCTTAGGGTCAGGAATGTGGTTCCAAGTGACCAACAGAAATAAATGCTCCAAAAACACAGAGAAAAAGGATAACTCCCTAAAGGGAAAGAACAAGGAGAGACCATCAAAGGAGGAATGTCCAAACTGGGTCTCCCCAGACCTGCCATGCCCTTCCCCCAGTTCTATCATGTCCCTTCCCCCCTCCTCCAGACCAGAGGAGTGCAGAAAGCCCAGCCAGAAAAGGTGCATTCACGAGTTTAACTTGAAATAGACAATTTCTTTAAATCTGGAACTAAAAAAATAGATACTTAACTTAGCATGTATCTTTATGACATAAATTAGGGTTAGATTTTAATTTTAAACTGGGACATGAAATAAACTTCTGTCTGTATTTTTAAATTGATCTTTCTCAGGCTATTTAAAGGTTTTTTCATTCTAAGATCATACAAAGCAGACCAAGGTTTCATTGTGTATAAAAAATTGTTAGTAAAATAACATACTGTACTTTCCTCCCCCTCAAAGTTTGTAATTTCATTTTAAACCTAGAACCAGATACTAAGACTTATGATTTATGGATAGGTATGAAGATCAGTGGTGACTTAGAGCAGATTTGGCTAGATGTTAAGTACATTTTTACTCCAAATGTTTTTTTCCTAGACATCTCTTTTGAAATCTATTCCTGGGGCTGGAGAGAATGACTTAGTGGTTAAGAACACTGACTGCTCTTCTAGAGGTCCTAAGTTCAATTCCCAGCAACCACATGGTGGCTCACAACCATCTGTAATGAGATCTGATGACCTCTTTTGGCATGTCTGAAAAAAGCAACAATGCACTCACATACATAAAATAAATAGATTCATAAATAGATACATAAAATAAAAAGAAAGAAAGAAAGAAATCTATTCTGGACTACATCTTTATGTCAATCTTTATGTCGCTGTTTGTTGGTTGTGCTCTTATTTTGCATTCAAGGTTAACCACATGAAGTGCAGATCAGAAAGAAAAGCACAGAGTGGGGGTGAGATACATTTCTGGGCCCTCCAAACACAGTAACATATAAAGTTTTTTTTTTTTTTTTTTTTTGAGAGAATGAAACATGCTGGGTGGGAAACAGCGAGATGGTTTATCGAGTAAGGAAGCCAAGTGTCATGTTTTTAACAGATTGAAGTTACTGCCATGTCTCCAATACTTCTCCAGCCTCTGGGATCCATACAGCATCGAACAAAGTATGAGGCTTTGTGGAGTGTGGTGAAGGACTAGAAATAAAGTCAGCACATATAGTGCGTCAGATGGGAGATGGCAATGAGAGAGGCATTGAGTAACATTTTAATGGGAGCAGGTCAGGAAAACCTTACTGAGATATTTACACGTGGGGTGAAATTTTAAAGGAAGCAAGTGAACCCCAGGGGGTGGGAGAAGTTTTTTGTCTAGGAGAAATGTAAATGTAAACTTCAGATTTTTTTCTGTTGCAATGTGTTTATTTATTTATTTATTTATTTAATTTTTGGCGTTGTTGGGAATAACATAGAGAGCAGGGATCTGTGTGTGCTGGGCACTGTCTACAGTGTGGAGCCAGTAACTAGACCATGGGGCACAAGTCACACACTATTCAGAGCTCTGCACGAGGTGGAGGGATGGCATAGCTTAAGCAGGAGCTTGAGACCAGCCTGGGCAACACAACAGGGGCTCCCCTGAGGGCAAGAAAACCATAATTAATGATGCTATTAGTATTTTCAGAGTTCTTGAATGAGCATATAAGAAAACAATGCTTTTGTGTGTGTGTGTGTGTGAGAGACAGGTTCTCTTGCAGGCCAGGATCTCAGAGAGAGCTTGTCTGCCCCTGCTTCCTCAGTACGGAGATGACAGAGGTCCGTTGCTGCCCCTAAATGAAGGCCCTGCCATTGCAATCACAGACTTAAGAGGTTTTGTCTTCAACTTGCTTTTGGCAGTCAGCTTTGCCCTTAGTTCTGTGAGCAGTATCTGAGTATGATTATTTACCAGGGAAAGTTGGATTGCAATCAGCCTTCACCTGGGACATTTCAGCTCCTTCTTGTGAGGAGCTATTCTGTGACAGGGTATCTTTCTCAGGATGACTCATCAGCACATCCTGGGAGGTGACTTTAGAATTTGGTTCCACTCCCTCCACATATGAAATTGCCTCCTTTTGGGTTAGTATTATTATCACCTGGTATTCTATCAGCCAGAAAAGGAAAACTCATTGTTTCAGTAGGGGAACGATCCACCTTGAAGTTCATCTCATTTACGCCGTGACCTATGGCGCGTGTCCGTCTTCCTCACTTCTGCCCCTACTTTCAAAAGGATCTGAGGACAATGTCCTATCAACGCGTTCCCTTTTCTCACTTTGAGGATCGGGATTCTCTGGTGGCATCCTTTGTCTTAGAAGGTCACGCCATAGCCCTGATCTCAGGCACAACTTCGCTGGCAGACATAAATGTGCCCAGATCTTTGAGAACTGTGCTCAGAAGAAAGCACTGGAAACATTTTAATAGGGCTCTCAATTCTAAAAAAAAAAAGCCCATGATCAAACACCACTTTGTGAACATTTCTGATGTTCCCACCGTTGTCGCTTGGCATTCTCTTCCTGCCTTTGTCTCTCTTTTATTGCACGTTTATGATAGCGAGACAATTTCTAACTGCCGTCCTTCAATCATCCTGATTTGCTTGTTATACCTGGTATAGCTTCCCACCCCTCTCCACCGGAGGACTTTTTTGCTTGGATTATTATTAATGTTCTTCCATCCAGATTTTTCCACCTAGTTTAATCATATTGCTGAATTTTTGGTTTACATAATTTATCATCACCAGGAATGTCCAGTTCTGTCTTCCTGTCCTACTCTAGGCAGTGTGAAGTTAATTTGCCCTTTCTTTCTTTCTTTCTTTCTTTCTTTCTTTCTTTCTTTCTTTCTTTCTTTCTTTCTTGTTTTGTTTTTTTGTTTTTTTTGAGACAGGGTTTCTCTGTATAGCCCTGGCTGTCCTGGAACTCACTTTGTATATCGGGTTGGCTTCGAACTCAGAAATCCGTCTGCCTCTGTCTCCCGAGTGCTGGGAAATTTGCCCATTTCTGATTGGAGGATTTTTCTGAAATATGGCCCACTATGCTGTGGACGAGCTACCTGACCCTCCTCTACATCAAGCGATGTGATTTCTTTCATTAAAAAGTGATTTGAATGTGTAGTAGTAACTCCCTTCTGATTGAATCCAAGTGTTTTCATTACAGGCATTAGAGAATCCAGAGCATATCCTAAAGTTGACTCTTACTCTACCATGTTGGTAGAGCGAATTATAAATTTTTGTACCAAGATTGCATTTGAGCTGCACTGACTTCTGGATTTAAGGGGTTCCAGCCACAACTGGGTGTCATTGAAGCATAGGCACTTTGAGGACTCGTGGTGCCACTTGATAGGTCTTCAGGACACATGCTGGTGACATGTACAATGCTTCTTTCACTCTTGCAGGAGTTAGGTAAGCTTTCCATGTATGGGGAGCTCCCCTGGAGCCACCCCATTTGCCACCCTGGACTGTGAGTTCTAGCTTTTTTTTTTACTCTGAACTTGAGAAGAAATGACCTTGTCAGGCTTGGCTTCTAACTTCGTGGGAGGTCTTCTTCTATTTGGTGCCATTTTCTTTGATTCATTATCATTAGCAACTCTTGTGACTGGCCTTTTTGGAGCAGCTGAGACTGTGTATGTGCATTGACTCATTACTATCTGCTCTTGATTGTGAGTGTACTGTGACCAGCTGCTTCAAGTTCCTGCTAGAGTGCGGAACTGTGAACTGTAACCGTAAGCCATATAAACCATTCGCCCCTTAAGTTGTTGGATTTTTTTTTTTTTGTCACATAATAGGGAACTAACTAAAGTAAGATGACTGTCTTATATTCCATATGTCTCTTATTGTTCCATCACTGAGCCAATAGCATGGCCTTAATTTTCTGTCTTTGCAATGTGTCTCATTCTTTGCTGATGTAAATCTCAAAGTTCTGTTTTCTGTCTAGATGGTCTTAAACTTTCTTGAACCTTTTCATCTCCACATGTCTTAGTAAGGGTTTCTATTGCAGCAAAGAAGCACCATGATCAAGAAGCAAGTTGAGGAGGAAAAGGTTTATTTGGCTTACACTTATGATTTATGTTAATTACTGGAGGAAGTTAGGATAGGAACTGAAATAGGGCAGTAACATGGAGGCAGGAGCTGATGCAGAGGCCACAGAGAGGTACTGCTTACTGGCCTGCTCAGTCTGTTTTCTTAAAGAACCCAGTACCACCAGCCCAGGGATGTCATCATCCACAATGGGCTGGGCCCTCCCCCATCAATCACTAACTAAGAAGATGCCTTACAGCTGGATCTTATGGAGGCATTTTCTTAATTGAGGTTCCCTCAATTGAAGTTTAGATAACTTCAGCTTATGCCATGGTGACTAGCCTACATACCACATAAGCTTTAAATCAGATTTCAGTTTTGGATGAAGACTGTTAGGATACAGGCTGACTGACTTGGCAATAATCCATACTTTTACAACATTAACTTTTTCACTAAGTTAGATATTAAAGATTTCTTTTGATGTTTTTAATTTTTAGTGTAAGGGTCTTGCCAGTCATTATTAGCTTTGGTCCACCATTTGATGGCATTTTTTTTTTTTTCAGCTGAGACCTGTTGTTTGAGTAGAAGTCACCACAGTGGTACATTCATTTGCTTCTCTATTTCAAAGGAAAGACTTCCTTTATATTTCATCATTCAGTTGGGGGCTTATATAGTTTTGTATTAATACAATATATTTTATATCAACAAAAAGGAGGTTTTATTCTGTTTCCTACATGATTGCATTGTTAACATGAATAATCGCCAATTTTACCACATGCAGTTTGTTTATTAATATGATCCTGTTACATTTAATTTTTTATTGTTATGTGATCAGTTGCCTTGATTTTGTAACATTTTATGGTTTAATTTTTTTTGCTTATGAAGATTAAACATTTATTTTTCATAATTGTAGAGTCTGGGAGGTCCAAGATTAAGACTCCTGAAGCTTCAATGTCCGATGAGCACCAGTTTCTGGTTCATGCATGGACTTTTCCTGTTGTAATTTCAAGTGGAAGAAGAGACCCAGCAACCCTCTGGGGCCCTTTATAAGAGTGTTTGCTGTTTTCTGAATATTAAATCAGTCTTGAGATCTGTTTCCCAAATCTACTTAACTTGGTTGTGATATTTTGTTATTGCTGTTCTGAGGCAGGGTCTTGTTAAATTGTACACACTGCCCTTGGACTCTTGCTGTCCTTTCATATTGCTATATTTATAGCTGGCTGGATTAATTGTGTTTGGTGAATACATCAGCATATGTGAATTGTATGTTTTCAAGTTCACAAAGAAATATGTGAACTTGATTTATGGCTCATTACAAGCACAAGAGACTGTAAACGTGGTGGTGGTGGGGCATTGGGCATCTCTTTAAGAGGCAGTTAGGACTGGTGTGATAGTTTACAGCTATGATGCCAGGACTGATAAAGGCAAGTTCAAATCCAGGCTGAGCTACATGAGACTCTGCTAATAGGAAAGGGGCTGAGAATGGAGGCTGCAGGCTTGGTTCCACATGTACTCCCAGCCTCTTGGGAGGCAGAGGTAAGGGGAGTACAAGTTTGAAGCCAGCCTTGAACCACTGTCTTTTAAAAAAGTTAATGATATTAATTTATTTCATACGTGTGGTTGTTTTGCTTATATGCATGCCTGTGCACCATATACATACAGTTCCCTTGGAGAATAGAAGAGTGTGGTGGCTACTCTGGAACTGGAGTTACAGATGGTTGCAATCTTCTGTGTGAGTGCTGGGATCTATCCTGGGTCCTTGGGAAGAATAGTTAGTGCTTTTAACCACTGAGCCATCTCTCTAAACCCTTGAAAAATTCTGTTATTGAGGGAAAAAGAGCTTTGGAGATAAGGGTCTGGGGATTAGGAAGGATTTATGAAGTGAGTTGCTATTTTCAAGGGTAATTTAAGGAAATTGTGTTTCCCTTCGATCACACTGTCAGGAAATGAGGATGTTCTATAATTGAATATCTTAATCAATCTCATTTCAGAGATGGAAAGAGCACATTGAAGCCAGAGTAGTAACTGGTGAGAACTTTAGTAGCCACAGTGAGAAGCCATTCAGTTGTTCTTACGGTTGAAGCTTTGGTCTTGTTTTAAAGTCTGTGTTCAGACCATAAGAAGACCAAGTTATAAACAAGTTGTTTTGATTCACTGGAGTTGCAAAGTGACCTTTCAGGCTATTAGTCTTCTGTGAAATGGCTTAGGTTCCACAGGAGAACATGGCAGTCTCCTCTAGATGACTAAGTTTACTCTTTGGCGGTCAGGCTAGGCTTATCCCATGGGTCAAAGGCCTTGCTCTCATGTTAAGCTTCATCATCTGAATTGATGAGGAAAGTGCTCAAGTAATTTTTCTCTTTTATTCGCTTTAGATTCTGCTATTAAATTTATTTTGGTTTCATAAAATACATTAGGAAGTAAAGCCTCTTTCTGTAGACTAAATAAAAGTTTATTCAGCATTTGTATACTTTATTCTTTAAAAAAATAACTTTATGCATATGGCTGTTTTGTCTACACATATGTATCTATATCATGTGTATACCCAGTTTCTGAAGAGGCTACAGGGAGGAACCCCTGAAACTGAAGTTCCATATGGCTGCGAGTCACCATGTGCAGGCGATCATCTGAAAGAGCAGCCAGTGTTCTGAACTGCTGAGCTGTATCTCTTTGCCCCTGATACCATTTATTTTTGAGTGTTTGGAGAGAATTCCCTGGTGACATCATCTAGTTACTGACAGAGGCACCTTCCTTGGAAAAAGTTTAAACAGGCTGCTCTGTGATTCTTTGTGATTGAGCCTTGACCTTGGTCCTTATTCTCGCTGGATCTGGTAGACTAGTTGTAACAAAATCTCACTAAATTGATTGAAAGAGAACCTTCTGCTTTTGGTATCTATGTTCCTCTCCTGTCTCCTTGATATCTAATCAAATTGCTTGTCTTCTATGTTTGCATCTAATTACCCTTTCTTCAGTAGGCTTGTTATGTTCCTGTATCAGGACAGTCTGGTCTTGTCATCTCCTCTTAATGATTTCCATGGACTTATCTCATTATTCTTATGTATATATTTTTCTCTTGTAAACAACTCAGTTCCTCTCATCTTTTTTCTACTATTTCTATGGAGATTTTCTTATAAGCTCTTATGCTATTTTATATTTTTCTGGAGATTAAAACAAACAAACAACCTAGCCTAAAATAATGAGTTCTGTACATCCTGTAAGACAATGCTGAGTCTTTAACACAGTTTAGTTCCCTACAACCTTCTTTCCTGCTGGTATTTTCGGCACACAGTTGAATTACCTACATATTAGATATCTACAAGGTGCTATTTCTGTTGTGTATAATTAATAGTCATCTAGATTTCCACCGCTCATTAATCATAAATGCCTTTTGTGCTGCATTCCTGTGATTCACATCGGGGAAAACACCACTGAGTCTCAGACTTCATCTACTTCTTCCCTTTGCTTTCTCAAGGCCACTTGAATAAAGACGTTGTCTTCCCGGCCCTATAAAGTCACGTGATGATTTGTTGGATACACTGCCTCTTCCCATTTTCTACCTAGCTTCTTAGTCTCTAGCTCACTACTAAGAAATTCACACCTGTCCAGAAGGTGAAAGTGAAGCTGGGTTCACGTTGAACATTTCTCTTCTTTCTCGGATCTAGTGCTTACATTCTACCTGCTTGGCTTTGGCACTTTGTCCCTGCTTTTGGCTGAGTAGCTAGTTGTTCCAAATTGAAGCATTCCCTCCTGGAGGAAGCTGAGGAAATTTCATAGGCTCAGGAAGCTTATGAAATTTACAAGGCTCAGGGTGATCAGAGAGGTATAAGATTCAACGTCCCTCCCTCAGTTGTGTCTTAGTTACTTCTATTGTTGTGAAGAGACACCATGACCAAAGCAGCTTATAAAAGGAACAAACTGGATTGGGGGCTTGCTTATAGGTTCAGGGCCTCCATCCATGACCATTATGGTAGGGACCATGACAGCAGGTGGGCAGGTATGGTGCTCACAGAGTAGCTAGCATCTATCTTAAAGATGGAGGTAGAGATGGTGGAGCTTGTGGGGAGGGAAGTCTGGGCCGGGCATCAGCTTTGGAAACCTCAAAACCCATTCCCAGTGCCACATTTGCTCCAACAAGGCCACATTGCCTGTTCCTTTCTAAGCACTCACAAGCAAGAAATCAAATATGTGAGCTCGTGGAGACCATTCTCACTCAAAGCACCGCAATTCACATAAGCAGTAAGCCATTACTGGAGTAGAGGACCCTGGACCCTCTCCAATGTGCTGCCTTCTAGTTGCGGAGAGGGTTTCAGACATGCAGCCTTTGGAAGTGAACTCTATGCTACATAGGTCTTTTTTCACGATGCTACTACCCTTGAGTTATGCAGGATCCTCTAACCTCAACAAACGTACTGCTTTGCCAAGCTAGCCTTGAGTGAAATAATTTCTTTTGTGAGTACACATCCATTCATATCTAAGAAAAAGCTATGCAATAGGTTTAGTGAATTTTAAAAGTTTTTCTTTCTGTTCTTAATTTAAAAAAATATATCTTAAGACTATTCTATCAATAGCCAGAAGAAAAAGTCCTATGGTTTTCATCATGTGTTCTCTGGCACATGGGAAGCCTTCGGGCATCTCAGTCCCAAACCTTATGAGTGTTAAGAGTCTGTATGTGAGAAGTAAGAACAGGATGCTTTGTCCTGTGAAGCCCCTGCCAACTGCAGACTCTTCCTTCCGATTTAGTGTACAGCATGAGAGGGAGCAATTCACTAGCCCTCACCTGTTGTCTCCCCACAGTGATACACATAACACAGTGGAGAGCACTGAATGTTCAGGACCTTAGGAAGGGACTCCAACCATGACACGCCTTGTGTTCTTTCCCCACAGGCCTGCTACCGAGCCAGAAATCCTATCATCTATCTATCTATCTATCTATCTATCTATCTATCTATCTATCTATCCACATATACACACAAACACACACACACACACACACACACACACACACACACACACACACCAAACAAGCAAAAAAAACCAATCTGCACAGCTTGAGAAGGTTTACAAGTTTCAAAGTTCTGAGATCCTAAAGTGACACTGGCTTTGGTGAATGACATTAGATTCATCTTTAGGAGCAGGAATGGATTGCTGAGAGAGGCATGTCATGAGAGGAAGACAGAGCAGAAAGGGGAAAAGGAGACTTATTATCCCTATTAGGACCTTGCCTCAACAGTGTCTTGGGCCTCAGGCTATTGATGCTTCATTATTTTTTTCCCTAGCAAGAACCAGGTTCTCTGGGTCTCCTTTTCTACACGGACCAGGAATCTGTACACGTATGTAGACAAATAACTATGGTGTTAGACAATAAATGTTTCAATTAACATCTCCCCTTTGAAGTGGACCAGGGGAAATGTGATAGGAACAATAACCATATCCTGTGTGCCTGTGATCTGTGGGGTCCTCTCTTCCTTGCTGTTTGTCAAGAGCACAGCTCTTTTGAAGCATCCCTTACTGCTAGAGCTTGGTGTACTCTGTGGTATATAAATACTCTCCCCCATCTGTTGTCTATTTATGTGTGACATTCTATAAATACGTTAATTGGTACCGCTCTTCAGTTAACTGTCACTGCTGTCTCTTTTCATGACAAGCTTCTATTAAATGGGACAAAATATGATGGGATAAGATAAAAACCATCCAGTAATAAGGGCCCGTGTTGGCCAAAAAGGAATGTAACCGGAAGAAAAGTTCCATCTCTCATGGTAAGGAACAGTTTAGACTCACCAGTGAGTCTGCACGTGAAACCTAAGCCCTTCAGGAAACTACTGAAAGGAATGAACCAGTTTCCAGTTTTATATTTTTATAAAAGTGGACTTATTTTAGACAAGTATGGTTTTGGCGATATTTCATAGACTGTAATCCATATACACTCATTTTGCCTTGAAAGACTAGCCATGTATTTAACAAGGGAAACCCATGGTGCAAGAGCTCATATCAAACATCTCTTAATCTGGATACAAACTGGGCCCAATGGCCTGTGCAATAGAGAGAGTACATACTTACTGAACTTCATCTATGTGGTCTTTAAGGGTATGGGGACAAGTCAAGTCAAAACTCTGCTTCTCTGTGCTCTAAGGATTAAAAAACTAAAATTTAGGCTATGAAGTAGTACTTTATTTATGCAGGTGACTTTAGACTAATGTCATCCAAGATCAGCAGACCGTGTATCATCAGAAATGACCACAGGGACTGTGGCTGCTCCATGTCCTCCCTGGATGTGTGTCAAGAAGTGTCTTCAGAAATATGTCAGGCCAGAGCAGAGACCCCATTTGATTTCTCTATCCCCTGGGGGAGGCTTCAACTTTGCTCTAAGGCCTTCGGTGGATTGGATGAAGCAATTCTAGATGGTAACCTCCTTTCTCTAAAGGCCACTGACTGCTGGTGCTAACCACCTCTACGAAACACCTCGGGGACTGTGCTTATTTCGTGGAACCAGAGCCTTGCTATGTTGACCCTAAAGATGAGCTGTGATCACTGGTCAGGGAAACCATTCGGGTGGCTTGAAGAATATCATCCAACAATACCCTTCAGTGGATTCAGGTTGCAAGGTCTGGCCTGGCCTTCCCTTCCTGCCCTGTCAGCTGCTGCTGTTCTCACTCCATCCCAGAGTCCTAGTGATGCAAAAGCCCAGGACATGTCCTCCCCACCTTTCCCCCCACTACCCCACCCCACCTCCTCTCCAGGGCTTAATACCTCAGTAGCAATCTGAGCTCAGGACATTAGATGCAAGTGTAGAGCTTCTGTATTTCTTATCTAAAAAAAAAAATACACAGAAAAAAGAACCAGTCAAACACTGCCTGACCTCTTTTCCTTTGCTTCTGGGAAGCAGGTACAGGGTAGCTTTGGGAATGTGTAGGCTGGGTTTATTTCTAAAGAATAATTTGATAGATACTAAAATGAATGAAGGCTCCGCAAGCATGAATTATTTACTCAGAAAATGTAAGAAGAATAGAGCCATAAAATTGAGCAGAATTCACTTGGCCAACCAATATTTATTTTACAGAGATTCTCATTGCTGCTTTATACTCTTTGCAGCTAGAATCATTAAATGTGACTCTTTATACCTTCTTCTGTTTTGTTCAGTCATTTTCCCCTCCCCTCTTCCAATCTCTCAGTCCCTGCTTTCTTTTTCCCTCCTTCCCTTCCTTCCCCTCTTCTTGTTTAGCGACTTAATAATATTAACTATATTATCTTGGAACATACAAAATAAATCCAATGAGAGTGACTAAAATATACACTGGATAAGAAAGGAAATAAATTTGAACTGAAGCTTAGATTCTATTGCTAGGCTACTAAATACCTATCTATCAAAAACACAATGTGGAAGAGTACAATAATCCAATTTACTTGTTGAATGTAGTTTGTTAAATGAGGTTATAGAAATTCTCCTCTTCCAAACCTATTTTGAGCCTCTCTTCTCTTGTGTGGCTGCACAAGGCTCCACAGAAGTAAAGAAGAGCCCAGGCATAGTTTGACTGGTTATTAATTCTTTTTTTTTTTTAAATAAGAAATAAGGAATTTCTAACATCGGAGCTCAGATAGCTATTGAGGTATTAAGGACTGGAGAAAAAGTAGGGTCAGAGATGCAGTAGAGCGGGTAGATGGGGGAGGGAGGATATGTTCTGCATATGCAAGTTCTTGGTCTGACATGCAGTATGTATCTATGGGAGACTGAAACACAAGTCTGGGAAACTCAAAGCCGCCTTGGGCTACACCATGAATCACTGTTTTGAAACCACATGACAACCAGTGATGAACACATTAGTGCTCTAGAGAAATGTATGACCTTGCAAAATCTTTTTTTGTTGTTGTTGTTTTAAAAAGCCTCCAAATTTGATTACTCTACAGGATAAGAACAGTTGAAACATTTTGCTCTTTAGTCTCATGATGAAATTTTGTTGAGAGAGTGCTACCAGAATTAAAACAAAAAACAAAAACTTTGAGATACCCTGGCCTGACAAAGACCCCTGCTGTTCACACTTCCCAAGTCCAGGAGCAGAAGATCCAGGTAGTCACATGTTTCGTCTAGTGAGCTGACCAAGTCAGGACCACAAGGAAATCCACTCCAGAGTGATGAATGGGGTCCTGTTGGTCAGCCACAGCAGCCTTTCAGCCTGTGGTAGGAAAACCTGCAGCATGGAAAGGCAGGATTTTAAGCCATGCCTTTCTGTCTTGACAGAGGAGGAAAACCATGAATGGGAGTGTTTGAATTTAAATGTCTTTAATGGCTTCCTTAGAGGGTAATACTTCATGTCTTAAACCATCATTTGAAGAAGAAGAAGAAGAAGAAGAATGCACTCTGGGCTCTCTACTTCATGCCTGGGTGGGCTCTGGCTGGGTGCTGTGCTGTTTGCCAGTGGGGGCTGAGTCGGATGCGCTTTGACTTGTTCATGTTCTTTCTGCAAACTCGTAGAAATGAGCCCTACCATTTGTCTGCCTTCAGTGGTCGAGTTCAGAGAGTTTGGCTCCAGTACTCCAGCGAGGCCTCAGAGATTCAGAGTGCCAGTGAAGGCCCTCCACTGTGAGGGTGGACTCTCTGCCTTCCAAACACTGCTCAGGGAAAGCTGCCAGCAAGCTCAGCCAGCAGGAGCACTTCTCTACTAGGAGTGGAAAAAACTGGAAATTATTGGATGCTGATGGTTGGAGCAGTCTCTCTTCTGTTATCCATCTTTTCGGCTATGAAGGTTCCATTTTACATTAGAACACATATGGAGTTGTATATGCACATAGACTCTGAACTTAAAAGCATGACCAACCAACTCTTGATTGCTTTAAATTTTTAAAAATCAGATCCTGCTATCCTTCCAACCCAATCCAATCTAATCCAGTTCAGCCCAGTACAATCCAATCCATTCTAATCCACCACACCCTGTCCCCACAGTAATCCATTGCTCTTGTCTCTAATTCCACCCACCCTCTCCAGCGCAATGAGACACAAGGTAGTCAGATCCATTGTGTCCTCTCTAATCTTATAATCTTATCCAGTCTATTCTCAGTTCTCCAATCTCATTCAAAACAGTTCTCACCTTCTTCATCTTCTCTTCTCTCCTACCCTTCCTACTTTATTTGATCAAATCTCATTCTATACATTTCATACGCGCGCGCGCATGTGCGCGCGTGCACACACACACACACACACACACACACACACACACACACACTTTTCTTTAAGACAGGGTCTCACTATACATCTTGGCTGGCCTAGAACTCACTACGTAGACCAGAATGTCTCACAAATATCTGTCTGATATTATCTCCCAAATGCTGAGATTAAAAGCATGTATCATCATGCCTGGCCCTATCTTAGTTTACCTTTTCCCTATCTGAAATTCTAATCCCGTCTTTATAACACTTAACAGCATTAGATTATTTTTATTTTATGTGCGTTAATGTTTTTCCTGCTATGATGGCTATTCACGGTTGTCAACTTGACTACATCTGGAATCAACTAAGACTCAAGTTGCTGGTATATGCCTATGAGGGATTTTCATAATTAAGTCATTCGAAGCAGGAAGATCCACCTTTAATCTGGGCCAAGCCTTCTGGTGGCAGCCTGTATAAGGAACAGAAAAGAAGGAAGGTTTTGCCTTTGCCTGCTTGCCCCGCTGTCATGCCTAAGTCTGTTGTCTCACTGGCATTGGAGCCTGCTTCTTTGAGATTCCAGCATGTACTAAAGACCACCTGGGACAGTCAGTCTCATGGACTGAACAACTACTAGACTAATTGGACTTTCTGTTGGCAGACAGCCATTATTGGACTAATTGAGCCACAATCTAAGCCACTCTAATAAATCTCCTTTATGTGTGTGTGTGTTCATTTTGTCAGTTCCTCTAGCAAACAACTGTACCAAACTATTTGTATGTACACTGTGTGCTTGCCAAGGGCCACAGAAGAGGGTGTCAGAGCCCCTGCAACTGAAGTTACAGAGAGTTGTGAGCTAACTTGTCAGGGCTCGGAACAGAATCCAGATCTTCTGCTATAGCAACAAGTGTGCTTACCTGATGAGCTGCCTCTCCACCCCTACGCTTTCATATTTGGGGGGAAAACCACTAATTACTTGTAGAAAATAAAGCCAGCAGGTGGCAGTATCATGAGTGTTTACTGAATACTGCTGCCTGCAGGTGTACTTCAGGTGTGCTGCAGGTGTACTTCAGGTGTGCTGCAGGTGTACTTCAGGTGTGCTGCAGGTGTACTTCAGGTGTCCTGCAGGTGTACTTCAGGTGTGCTGCAGGTGTACTTCAGGTGTGCTGCAGGTATACTGCAGGTGTACTTCAGATGTACTGTAGGTGTGCTGAAGGTATATTGCAGGTGTGCTGCAGATGCACTGCTGGTATACTGCAGGTGCACTGCAGGTGTACTGCAGGTACACTACAGGTATACTATAGGTAGACTGCAGGTTTAGTACAGGTGTACTGCAGGTATACTGCAGATATATTGTGCCTGCCAGTATGTGTAGCCCTCTTCTTCCTATGTACTCTCTCACATGGCATAGTTAGACACAGGAATGTCTGTCTAGGTTTATTTATCCATTTATTACTAAACTGTAGTTCCCAAAGTTGACTTTTAATTCTCAGACATGGGTAAGTCATTGTCGGGCCCAGTTGGGAGGTGAAGGAATGGGTTCTGGGAATAGCACCTCTCAGACTTCATACCCCAGTGAAGTAAGCAGCAGTGTGTAGCAGAGAGGACCCTGATCATCTGGAGTGATGTGAGGAGATGGTACTCATTTGTGTTCATGGCTGGCTCTGGACAACACACTAAGCAGCCTCACAGAAGAAGTTAATTGCTGGCTTTTCCTGCCATGTTAATGGTGCTCCATTGGGTATTCAAAAGCAACTTTCAAAGGAGGGAGTGATTCGGTCCATAGTTTTGTTTATCTTGGGGTTTCCAGAGTCTGGACTTCTTTATTAAAGCCTGTCATCTGAGGGCTTTGACCACAAAGACTTAGCATCATGTCTTTAAGAGAAAGTCAAAACCAGGGTTAATGAAAGTTAAAAGTCTTTGGGTCTCCCTGTAGGTCTCCTGTACAGACACTTGTTTTGCAACCGTCTCTTGCCTGGGTGTGCCAGGTCTTTGCAGACCAGCTCAACCAGGGGGAAAGCAAAATAAACATAAGCAGTAGCCATCACAGCATACAGACTCTTTTTTTCCTACCAGACAAGTCTTTTTTTCCTCATTAAAATTGAGTCTGGATTTGAAATTTTGAATCATCCTAGAAGACAGAACCTTGATTTTGCTTAAATCACGTGTCTTCTACCTGTGTTTCCCAGGGAAGCCCCAGGCATCTTCTTATTTCCTTAGCTCAGGAATCCTGTTCTCAGCTTCATTAGGGCACACTGGAGCCAGTGTGGGATCAGTTCCCAAGTGTGGGAACAGGAGTCATACCCAGGAATGGTCTAGAGGTGATACTGCATGGGCTTCACAGAGACCTGATCTTGGGTCTAATGAGTGTGAAGTTGCTGAGGGGCTGTGTAGACTTCAGAGGACATAAATCCTTTGAAATATTCCTAAAGCCTGCAGGTGTTAGTCACGATGATGCAGAAGGAAATACAGAGGCTGTTGAAGGAGCTGAGAAACTGACTCATTGGAATGGGTTTCCTGCCACTGATGACACGTGGATGACCCACACTGGAGCATGATATTGGGATGTTCCTCCAGCTTTGTGTCCCCAAAATGCCACCATCTACCTGCTCATCCTCTCAAGAGTCCGCCCTGATGGCCAGATCTCCTCTTTTCTTTACACGTGGACACTTAAAATGCTTCCGGTCCAGCATGTGAAGAGTTTATCCTATTTTGAACGGCATGACTTGGAAGACAAGGACTTCTCCGTCTGTCCTCCTGTCTGTCCTCCTTTCCAGGTTTGACAGATTCTACATGTGTGCCTCAGCCTTAAGGGCGAACCAGTGCCACCTGCCTTGCTAAAACCCAAATTGCTGGGCCGAATCTCCAGACTTTGCACTGCGTGTCAAGCAAGCCCCCAGATGGTACTGATGGTCTGGGATGGAGAGTGAGAGCCATCCCTCTGAAGAAAACATCCACTGCCTGACCTATCCCTATCTGCACACTGCCCCCCCCTCCCGCCCCCACGTTCAACTTCCACAAGTCAATTCCCACAGGAGCTCCGTGCTCAGTCTTCTTGAGCCGTCCGGTCAGCTGACTACATCCACTGTTATTCCCTTTGGCTTCCATGACAGCGCTGTCTCCTACGTTGTGCCTTTCCTTACTGGTTGGCTCTTTTGAGCTCGTCTTCAGGAGCGTCTTCTAATCACCACAAATGTCTTCTCAGGGAACTGGCCCTGCTTCCGCTCCTCACTCTGCTCTTCCCAGACTGCCCCATCCCACTGACACATCCACTAACACAAGCTGAACTGCCCAGCCCAGCTTCTCTGCTTCATGCCTCCTCCGTCTTCAGCCTCATATAGTTGACGTGTCTCTAAACCTCTGCGAAGTTCTCGTCTGACCTTCCTAATGCTGCAACCCTTTAACACAGTTCATGTTGTCATGATCTCCAACCAAAAACTTATTTTCATTGCTACTTCATAACTGTAATTTTGCTACTATCATAAATCATAATGTAAATCTCTGGGGTTTTTTTTATGGTCTTAGGTGTCCTCTGTGAAAGGGTGTTCATCCCCAAAAGGATCATAACCCACAGGTTGAGAACCACTGCTCTAAATGGATCTATTCAGTTTCTTACCCAGGTGAATGGTACTCAGTTTTCCCTAGACTCATAATCTTTATGCGATTCTTCTTTTTCTCCCGGAACCTTTCCTTCTCATGTCTAATTCATCATAAAGACAGCTTTGATAGTATTAATTTCATCTTTCATTGTGGATGGCTTCTCTCACTGCTGTTTATAGATGTTACCAAAGTGCTGTCTTGACCTTTAAATGATTGTAGGTGGGACAGCAGCTCATTGTATTGGCTTTCTGGTATCTGATAGACACTTAAAACATAGGAGACTCGGCATAGAGATGGGTCGGTGGTTAAAAGCACCCACTCCTCTTGTAGAAGAACTGAGTTTGGCTTCCAGCACACATGCAACAGCCAAATGTGACTCCAGTTCCTGTTGATGACATCCTGACAGGGAAGGAGATGGCTGTTTCATTCTTGCTGTCACATGGAAATGTGTTTACAACAGACATCGTGACACATCTGATCCCTCAAACCCTTCAGATCTAGTTGAGGAGAAGGAGGAGGCCCTATCTCCACTACTAAGTAGGAATGGAAATCAGGACGCCATATGGCCTCCATTGACATCAGGAAGGTGAAGGGATTCAGCTTGCCACTGAGAACCTTGGAGGTTTGATCTCAGGGAAGTCACTTCACATCTTTATGTCACAAGTCTTCCATATGTGAAATTACGGTTCTCACGAAGACAGACTGAGACAATGCACAGTGTAGCTCTAGGTACAAAATAAAAGTTCACTGTAACTTATTGCACTAAATAACACTTTCTGAATATTTTGATAGCTTCCACTCTTTCCTTTTCATGGTTATATATAATTCTGGAACGAAGAGTAAAACAAAATCAATAGATGATTAGAGTTGAAATTACTTTTATGCTTTTTTATTTTTGGTCTGAAGTAGAAAAAAATCAACTTAATTTCCCATTTATGTTTGAAATGATTTTTGAAAACTCTTGGGATTCCTTGTGATCTTTTTCGAATGCATAGCTCACTGGGGCTTTGAAGTTAATTAAGTGTTTCCTAAATGCTGATCCACTGGAGGGAAGGGCATCCGAAGGGGCGCCTAAGGGATGAATTTATACATAAGTCATGGGAAGGGGGAACACTGTGCATCTATTATGGGCAGACTTGGGCTGCTCTGCCCTTGGGTGGATACACCGAGGCGTGGAACACCTTGCCCTTGTTTCTGCTGAGTCCTGGTCTTGCAGATCTCAACAGCTGGGTTTCTAAACACTGATAACCGGGGAAGCTCAAGTGCTTCAGAACTAAGGGAAAGTTCTCAGGAGCCGGGACTCCTTCAGCATCTGACTGACATTGGTGTTAGCCCTTTAGTCATTTTGTGTCGCTGCTATCTTCAGTGCTTGCTCGGCACTGATTCCCCACAGTTCCAGGGGCTGGGAAGCCCACGAGTATGCTGCTTCCCAGTGAAAGCCGTCTCTTGGTTTTCAGATGGTCTCATTTCTTCTTTCTCTCCCTCTTCTGGCTTCTCCTCCTTCCTGGTTGCAGCCCTAGAGATCAAATCCAGGGCTTCCTTTGTGTTAAGTGAGCACTCTACCTGAGACATATGAGCAGCCCACAGATACCTTCATGACCTGCCCTTACAGGGTAGAGAGGGAGCCTTTCCCACAGTCTGTTCACTAATGGGGTGACTCCATACATTCAAGGGCTTAGCCCAGCAAGTTCCTCCTCTACCCTGAGGGTGTTCCCCCCCCACTTATTAATTAATTTATTCACCTTACATCTCAATATCAGCCCCCCTCCCCTCACATGACTCCTCCCTCTACTCCCCCCTTCCCTATCCTCTGCAAAGGGGGAGCCCCTCTGGGTATCTCCCTACCCTGGCAGGACTAGGTGCATGCTGACAGTCTTTCTTAAGCGGAGCTGTGGTTCTCTCTGTGCTTCCTGAGTTCCTCAGTGAATGATCCCCTTACCCTGATATAGAAATCAAACCCAAATTATTTTAAAATATTGTGTCTTTGTTCTGTATCATTCTTCCCCCCCCCTTGGATATTTTCTTTATTTACATTTCAAATGTTTTCCCCTTTCAAGATCTTTCCTTTAGAAACTCCCTATCCCATCCCACCTCCCCCTGCCTCTATGAGGGTGCTCCCCCACCCACCCACCCACCCACCCACTCCCATTCTCCTGCCCTGGCATTCCCCTACACTGGGGCATCGAACATCCTTAGGCCTGAGGGCCTCTCCTCTCATTGATGTCCAACAAGGCCATCCTCTGCCACATATGTGGCCAGTGCCATGGCTGCTCCATGTGTATTTTTTTGGTTGGTGGTCTAGTTCTCGGGAGCTCTGGCCTGTCGACACTGTTGCTCCCTCCATGGGGCTGCAAACCCCTCAGCTCCTTCAGTCCCTTCTCCAACAACTCCATCAGGGACCCCCAAGCTCAGTCCAATGGTTGGCTGCAAGCTTCCTCCTCTGTATTTGTCAGGCTCTGGAAGAGCATCTCAGGAGACAGCCATATCAAGCTTCTATCAGCAAGCACTTCCCTGCATCCACATTAACGCCTGGGTTTGGTGGCTATATATGGGATGGATCCCTACATGGAGCAGTCTCTGGATGGCCTTTCCTTCAGACTCTGCTCCACACTTTGTCTCTTGTTCTGTATCCTTGTTAGGGAAGGATGAATATAGATAGAGATGGATGATCCTCAGCTTGAAAGTCTATCTATACATGGATCAAGAAGACTTCATTGTGCTCTGGTGTGGTGGGACACACCTTTAATCCCAACACTCGGCAGAGGCAGAGAGGCAGAGAGGCAGAGAGGCAGAGAGGCAGAGAGGCAGAGAGGCAGAGAGGCAGAGAGGCAGAGGCAAAGGCAAAGGCAAGCAAATCTCTGAGTTTGAGGCTAGCCTGATCTACATAGCAGGTTCCAATCCAGCCAGGGTTACACAGAGGGACCTCATCTCAAAAGACTAAAAGAATAAAAAAAAAGTCATTAGTTTTCTTTAAAAACATTTTACTTATTTGGCCTGGAGAGTTGGCTGAGCAGTTAAGAGCATGAACTACTCTTTCACAAAACCTGGGTTCAATTCTCTGAACCCACATTGCAGCTCACAATGATCTGCAATTCCAGTTCCAGGGAATCCAGCTACCTCTGTTGGGCTTTGTGAGCACTAGAGGCACATGGTACAGAGATATGTATGCAGGCAAAGTACCCATACACAGAAAGTTAAAAGAAATCCCAGAAAATCTATCTATCTATCTATCTATCTATCTATCTATCTATCTATCTACCTATCTATCTAGTTAGTGTGTATGAGTGTATGTGTGTGTGTGTGTATGTGTGTGTGTGTATGTGTGTGTGTATGTGTGTGTTTATGTGTGTGTGTGTGTGTGTGTGTGTGTGTGTGTGTGTATACAGCTAGGCACCATACACTTGTATGGAGGTCAAAGCACAACTTGTGGGAGTTGGTTCATCTACCATGTGGGCTCTGAGGATCAAACTCAGATCATTAGTCTTGGAGGAAGTCTTCTATTCACACCTGAGCTACCTTGCTGTCCATCCTTCATCTGTTTCCTCTAGGGAACTAAACTCAAGTTCATTTTGCCTACTGATAAGATTTCAGCTTCAGAGTCATTTAATGTCCTATCACTCTCTCATGAAGTCTATTGTTTGGTCTTGAACAGTGTTTTGGGTCTTTCATTTTCTAAATCAAGTTGAAAATCCATAGTATGTATAGTCTCCTAACTGTAGATGCTATTGTGAATAGATGAACTTTCCTGTTCTGTGAATTCTCCCAAGAAATTCTAGCTGTCACTTCTGCCTGAATAAGGACAAGAACATGGCTGATATTCAAAGTGCAGCAAGGGGCAATTGTGGTTGGGGGTGAATTATAAAAAAAGAAGTGATATATCTGGAAAGACACATGAAGCCTGATATAAGTGATTTAAGGTTGCTAGTGTACATATTTATATCATTAAACCAAACATGTGAGGTTTCTTATTATTTACATATGGAGAGTCTTATGTACCTAACTAATTCTTTTTTTATTAGATATTTTCTTCATTTATATTTCAAATGCTATCCCGAAAGTCCCCTATCCCCTTCCCCCTCCTTGCTCCCCCACCCACCCACCCACCCACCCACTCCTGCTTCCTAGCTCTGGCATTCCCCTGTACTGGGGCATATAATCTTCGCAAGACCAAGGGCCTCTCCTCCCATTGATTGCCTACTAGGCCATCCTCTGCTATATATGCAACTAGAGACACAAGCTCTGGGGGTACTGGTTAGTTCATATTGTTGTTCCTCCTATAGGATTGCAGACACCTTCAGCTCCTTGGATACTTTCTCTAGCTTTTTCATTGGAGGGCCTGTGTTCCATCCAATAGATGACTGTGTGCATCCACTTCTGTATTTGCCAGGCACTGGCATAGCCTCACAAAAGACAGCTATATCAGGGTCCTTTCAGTAAAATCTTGCTAGCATATGAAATAGTGTCTGGGTTTGATGGTTGTTTATGGGATGTTTCTTACTACTCCTCTCAATGAATGCAGGTATCACAGTTCTATGAAGCAGTGACTTTCATCACCTTGTGACCATGGAGGAGATACAGTTCCCAATTTCTCCTGCAGACACTGGGCACCAGTCTTCTGCTAAGTGGGAGAATCTAGTGTCATACCCTTTGGCAGGCAATGAAGCTAAGGGAGGGAGAAGGGACAAGGCACCCCCATTGAGCTCTCAATGAATTACAGATTCAGTAGCCAATAAGCATGTCCACTGTCTTAAGCTAACGAGTTTTGGGTAGTCCGTTCAAAGCAATAAGTACTTTGAAGTTGCCTTAATCCCTCTCTGCTTTGCTTTCTTTCATTGTGAGAAGCATTTCTCTATGCTCTGAGTCTATAACTATTCTCTAGCACTTACTAGTTTGTTGAAGTTTATGAGACCCTCGAGGGCAAGGACCATAACTAATTCTTTTATTAAAGATTTCCTTAGAAGGAGCTAGAGAAAGTACCCAAGGAGCTGAAGGGGTCTTCAACCCTATAGGTGGAAGAATAACCATGAACTAACTAGTACCCCCTGGGCTCGTGTCTCTAGCTGCATATATAGAAGAGGATGGCCTAGTTGGCCATCAGTGGGAAGAGAGGCCCCTTGGTTATGCAGACTTTATATGCCCCAATACAGGGGAAC
>CACVCL010022759.1:0-32841 GCA_902729485.2 Mus minutoides
AGGGGAAGGGGAAGGGGAAGGGGGAGGGGGAGGGGGAGGGGAACAGCAGCAGCAGCAGCAACAGCAACAGCAACAGCAACAGCAACAGCAACAGCAACAGCAACAGCAACAGCAACAGCAACAGCAACAGTAGCCAATACAATTTGTGTTGCTTATATGACTGAAGCATGGTCAAACTGCCAGTGTTCCAGTGGCCAGCCCCTTAAAGATAATCTAGTTCTTTGCAACCTCCCCACCCACAGCCCTGACTGCTAAAAGACTTCAACTGTGAGGTACTACACTTCAGCATCTTTATCACAAGTTTTAAGGGACTGTCTTCAATGGCTTCCTGTCTAGACTGTTCCTTTCCTTTCCTTTCCTTTCCTTTCCTTTCCTTTCCTTTCCTTTCCTTTCCTTTCCTTTCCTTTCCTTTCCTTTCCTTTCCTTTCCTTTCCTTTCCTTCTTCCTTCTTTCCCTCCTCCCTTCCTCTCTTTCTTTCTTTCTTTCTTTCTTTCTTTCTTTCTTTCTTCCTTCCTTCCTTCCTTTCAAGAGGGTGTGGGTATAGGTCACCACTGAAGCCTTCAATATTTCTCGTTCTCAAACATGAGTCTGCAGTCACCAACACCACTGGCAAAAAAAGTTTCCCTGTCCACAACAACCAGCTGCAGTATGAATCATGAACTCCTACATGGCCTCTAACAATAGAGATGACCACAGACATTGACATGGTCCCCAGTGGCAGCATCCTATGGATCTCATCATGGCCTCTGGCAGCAGCACAGCACAGATCATAAGCATCAAAGTGGCCTCTGCCAGCAGTAGGTACCACAAACATCAACATGGGCTCTGACAGCACTGTAGACCATGGCCTCTGGTAGCAAAATGATCCTTGGGCATTGACCTGGCCTCTTGTAGCAGCATGCACCATAAAGATTTTTCAAGTAGGCCCAATCCAGAAATGAACCATTCTCTATCTTGGACATCCCACCATCCACCATGTTGCCTACCTTTCCATTCAATATTTATTTATTATTAGAAGTGGCTGCAAAGTGCAGAGTGTCACACAGTGTGTGTATGTGTGTGTGTGTGTGTGTGTGTGTGTGTGTGTGTATTTTACACAAATAGCTTTACATGCAAATACTTATTGCAAGGAGTCATTCTAGTTCAAGGTTTCTGGTTTCTAAAGCACCATAAATACTGGACTATCACTGAGATTCATCTCAACAACACAATATCCTGTTTTTGTCCAGAGTCTGGGTGATTTTTGGGCTGGGCAGTGGGTCAGGGGCAGGATCCATGAGAGCTCCAGGCTACTGCAGACTTCTCTGTTTTCTGTGAGGGGTGCCCCAACACATCTTCATTGCCTCTCATCAGCCCAGACTTGTCCAGCCCCAAGTAGGGTGAGGAGCATGGGAGCTGCAGTAATAGTAGCCCCTTGCTGCAGGCAGGGTCTGCTGGCCCTAGCCTCCTGGGGGACAGTGGACCTGTCCTATGAGCTGCTCTATGGTCCTTTGGGTGCTGGAAGCCATCACCAACTTGAATCAATCCACATGCTTGACTTTTTAAATGTGAAAAATGTGGACTTTTTAATTTGTCTGTCTGTCTGTCTGTCTGTCTGTCTGTCTGTCTGTCTGCCTGCCTGCCTGCTTGCCTGCTTGCCTGTCTGCCTGCCTGCCTGCTTGCCTGCTTGCCTGTCTGCCTGCCTGCCTGACTGTTTACACAGGGTCTCAGTATATAACCCCAGGCAGTCTGGAACCTGCTATATAGACCAGACTGGCCCTGAGCTCATAAAGATATGTTCCTTATCAATCACATTAAGATTTTATTGATCACACTAAAATTACTCTTGAGTATTTGTAAAGAATTAGAGATATCTGGTAATTGGGATAGAAACACTGTAGAATTATACAGATCATTTACATTTTCCTTTAAGTAGAAACACTGGCCTGGGAACTGAATAAGCCAATAGATTACATACCTTTAGCCCGATGGGAGATGCAGCAGGAGTTTTGCTGCATTATTTTGGTTCACAGTAGCCTGTGCTGTACCTTAGTAGAGTAACACCCAGGTGGAAACTTCTGGAAGCCTGCCACCAGGCTCTGATTTTTAAGCTCTTCTGCTGGTCATATACCAAAAGGTGAATTTGAGAATGTCATGTGGTGTCTTACTGTTCTTCATTTTTTCCATTAATTTTAAAGTTTCAAGTCACTAGTGAACCTTAACTCTTCCCAGGTTTGTGGAAGCGCCTGTGCAGACATCCCCCTGTGTCAGGCCATGTCTGGAGAACCTTAAAACTTGCAAACTTTCCTCAGTTTTGAAGACTCCTCTTCTTTGTCAAATGCTTTTAACTACATCTTAGAAACCCTTCCAACATTTGACAAAGGGAAGAGCAAGTGTTCTAATTTGCTCAGGACTGGTTGGGGTCACCAAGATATAAGGCATTGAGTAATAAATAAAATGGAAAGGCTCTGTATTCACTGAGGCAATTGCATGGCCCTGATATAAAAAACTCCTTCCTTCTTCCTTGCCACCACTCAGAAGTTTGTATGTCCCTTTCTCATGACCATGAGCAGCCATGAATGGGTTGAGTAGCTTTTTACATTGTTGGGTATAGGAGAATTTGCTTCCAGTGTGATATATATTAAAACAAGAACATTATCTTTTTTTTTTAAAGTATATGTGGTATTGGGCTTCATTAAAGCAAACATTACCTAGAAATTATTTAAAATGGCAATGGTGGTTGTCAGGGTATATTTGTATTAGCCATTATAATCTAAAGAATGAGAATTCATGAAACTTCTAATTGCATTAGGAGACCCCAAACCTAGAAAGCATTGTTCTGCCCACTCCTGACCCCTCTCCATACTTTTGCTATGTTACCCAGGCTGGTACCGAACTCTAGAGCACTTGAGCTTATGAACTCCATTTCAGACTTCCTTCTAAGCACTGGGCTTACAGATGTGTGTCGGGACAGACAGCTCTGTGTTACCTACCACCCTGGCTTTACCCTCCAGCTTGTACATGTAAATCAACTCTCTCAAATCAGAACTGATTCACATAGCATTTCACAAAGACAGTGGGAAGACATCCCTCTCCTGCTGCCTGTACAAGAGAAAGGTGATGTCACCAACACCCAGTAAGCTTAAAGAAGTGTAAGTTCTCCTTCTGGGAAAGCTGTATTCTAGGACTGTTGCCAGGACAGAGGATTTGAGAACTCAGATAGGGAAGGAAAGTAGCTCAATTTAACATTTAAGCACTACAGCTAAAGGTGAATCTGGTATAGGTACAAACCAGGAAGAAGGCAGAGGCCAGCCTGGACACTCTGACCAAAAGACTTGGGCCAAAGAAGGTACACAAAGAACTTCTGGAAGACAGATGTTTGGCCTGGAGTTAGGGTGTCCATACCCATTCTTCAAAGACATAAACTGGTATTCATATTGCCTCTTATGGGGTCACCTTTTAAAAGTAAAGCAGCATAAGGAGGATACCCCACACCCTGAAGATCAACTTGAGGTCTGGAAGAAGGCAGCACATGGTTAGTTAAGACTAATTTACTGTGTTGCCTTCATCACTGTCTCTAAATATCATACACAGAACCAAAGACTTGTAAGAGGAAGTTAATCGGGAAACAGGGTGAAGAGAGAAACATGTGGTCATGCTAAATCAGGACTAATATACATTAGAAGTTCTAACAAGGTCTGGTAGGCTAAGCAGCATCAACCCACCAAGAAATCTATGTTCTGACAACAGACTCCTATGGACAGCTTGTTAAATGCAGACATTTTAGCGATACAGGTGGTCTAATTTTGCAGACGCACCACATGAGATGCAAAGTAAGGGGATAAGGAGACAGGTTGATGTGGGGCCTCGGAGTGTCAACACAGTTTATTTTTAAAACATCTAAAGCCTGTGGCAAAATGTTAACATCTGTCAAATATCAGTGTGTGTTATACTATTGCTGCAATCTTTTGTGTGTTTGAAATGTCGCATAAGGAACTATTTTTATAAGTTGAAAACGAAAAGCACATGCCCCATGGAGTTGTCCCTGTCCGTTGAAACCTGGGGGATCCAATCCTGGCCACAGATGGTAACCACCTCCTTCTTCCTGTTCAGTGCCAGCTGTCAGGAAAATGAACTGCAGAATTCTTGTAAGGAGTAGGCTAAATTGTCAACTCTTTGACACCCTGAGCTTGCTTCATTCATTCGATTTTTTTTTTGCCTTGTTTTGACTTAATTACTGGAAAACTTGATGAAACTTATCTTCACATTCACATTCCCTTGTCAGTGTGAACTTGGCAGGCCTGGATTCTTCATCTTGTCTTAGGACCATGGAAACTTTGTGGGGGCTGGAGAGATGGCACAGCAGTTAAGAGCACTTACTGTTTTTGCAGATGACCTGGGTTCAGTTCCTACATCAAGAAGCCCATGATCAGCCACCAAACCCCAGATATGATTGCATATGCCAGCAAGATTTGCTGAAGGGACCCTGATATATCTACCTTGTGTAAGGCTATGCCAGTGCCTGGCAAATACAGAAGTGGATGCTCACAGTCATCTATAGGATGGAACACAGGGCCCCCAATGAAGGAGCTAGAGAAAGTACCCAAGGAGCTGAAGGGGTCTACAACCCTTTAGGTGGAACAACAATATGAACTAACTAGTACCCCTAGAGCCCGTGTCTCTAGCTGCATATGTAGCAGAAGATGGCCTAGTCAGCCACCATTGGGAAGAGAGGCCCCTTGGTCTTGCAAATTTTATATGTCCCAGTACAGGGGAACGCCAGGGCCAAGAAGTAGGAGTGGGTGGGCAGGGGAGCAGGGCAGGGGGAGGGTATAAGTGACTTTCAGAATAGCATTGGAAATGTAAATAAAGAAAATATCTAATAATGATTTTAAAAAGAAGAAGCTCACAGCCATATGAAGCTCTACTTCTAGGGATTCAGCACCCTCTTCTTGCCTCTGTGGCACACATGTGGGGATCTGACAGATGAGGAGGTACTCATACATAGGTGTAAAATAAAAATAAATCTTTAAACACCTTCATGTATTCTGATTTTTTCCACACAAGGACCTATTATGTGTTGGAAGCAGATTGTCACATTGAGTCGCAGATCTCAGAGTCACTGAAGTATGGAGTTTTTGCTTCTCTGCATGACAAATACAGCACCTATATGACAAATACACAGTATGTCAAAAAAAAGAGGACTCGATATAACTTTATTACTGAGAAAATTAAACACACTAAGCTGTACTTTGAAGGACCCGAATCCTGCATTCCAAACTAGTGAGATGAGATTCTACACTGTGCTCCCCCAATCCATGAGTCTGGAAAGTCAGGTTAGAGTGGCTCTTGTTAGGAATAGAATACTGCCTTGCAAAGTCCTGAACCTAAACTTTTCTCACAGAGCACCAAGTTGCTTCAGCTGTCCAGCCATCCCTCTCCACCAGACCCACATTGTTCCTAGCCTTCTGCTCCTCCGGCCCCAGTCTGGCAGTTTGACATTTCATGGTTGTTCTGTAGTTGATTCAGCAATGAGCCCCCAGCTGCTTTTGAACACAGGAAGCAGAGACTGAGAGATGGGGAAGGAGACAGAGCAGGAGAAACAAAACAAGAAAGCACAAAGGCTGTCTCCTCCTGTAGCTTTCTTAACAACAAAGAAATAACTTTTATAAGAGAGCCCTAAAGACAAACTTCTTTTTAAAAGAAATTTTTTTATTAGATATTTTCTTTATTTAAATTTCGAATGCTATCCCGAAAGTTTCCTATACCCTTCCTCCGCCCTGATCCCCTACCCACCCACTCCCACTTTTTGGCCCTGGCATTCCCCTGTACTGGGGCATATAAAGTTTGTAAGGCCAAGGGGCCTCTCTTCCCACTGATGGCCAACTTGGCCATCTTATGCTACATATGCAGCTAGAGACACAAGCTCTGGGTGTACTGGTTAGTTCATATTGTTGTTCCATCTATAGGGTTGCAGGCCCCTTCATCTCCTTGGGTAATTTCTCTAGCTCCTCCATTGGGGTCCCTGTGTTCCATCCTATAGATGACTATGAGCGTCCCCTTCTGTATTTGCCAGGCACGGGCATAGCCTCACTCGAAATAGTTATATCAGGGTCCTTTTGGCAAAATCTTGCTGGCATATGCAATAGTGTCTGGGTTTGGTGGCTGATTATGGGATAGATCCCTGGGTGGAGTAGTCTCTGGATAGTCCATCCTTTTGTCTTAGCTCCAATCTTTGTCTCTGTAACTCCTTACATGGGTGTTTTCTTCTCTATTCTAAGAAGGAATGAAGTATCCATACTTTGGTCTTCGTACTTTTTGACTATCTTGTGTTTTGCAAATTGTACCTTGGGTATTATAAGTTTCTGGGCTAATATCCACTTATCAGTGAGTGTATATCAAGTGACTTCTTTTGTGATTGGGTTACCTCACTAAGGATGATATCCTCCAGATACATCCATTTGCCCAAGAATTTCATAAATTCATTGTTTTTAATAGCTGAGTAGTACTCCATTGTGTAAATGTACCACATTTTCTGTATGAATTCCTCTGTTGAGGGACATCTAGGTTTCTTCCAGCTTATGACTATTATAAATAAGGCTGCTGTGAACATGGTGGAGCATGTGTTCTTATTACCAGTTGGAGCATCTTCAGGGTATATGCCCAGTAGAGGTATTGCTGGATCTTCCAGTAGTACTATGTCCAATTTTTTGAGGAACCTCCAGACTGATTTCCAGAGTGGTTGTACCAGCTTACAATCCCACCAGCAATGGAGGAGTGTTCCTCTTTCTCCACATCCTTGCCCGCATCTTCTGTCACCTGAATTTTTGATCTTAGTCATTCTGACTGGTGTGAGGTGGAATCTCAGTGTTGTTTTGATTTGAATTTCCCTGATGATTAAGGATGTTGAACATTTTTTCAGGTATTTCAGCCATTTGGTATTCCTCAATTGAGAATTCTTTGTTTAGCTCTGTGCCCCATTTTTTAATGAGGTTATTTGAAATTCTGGAGTCCAGCTTCTTGAGCTCTTTGTATATATTGGATATTAGTCCCCTATCAGATTTAGGATTGGTAAAAATCCTTTCCCAATCTGTTGGTGGCCTTTTTGTCTTATTGACAGTATTTTTTGCCTTACTGAAGCCTTGCAATTTTATAAGCTCCCATTTTTCAATTCTTGAACTAATGCACAAGCCACTGCTGTTCTGTTTAGGAATTTTTCCCCTGTACCCATATCTTCGAGAGTTTTTTCCACTTTCTCCTCTATAAATTTCAGTGTCTCTGGTTTTATGTGGAGGTCTTTGATCCACTTACACTTGAGCTTTTTACAAGGAGATAAGAATGGATCAATTCGCATTCTTCTGCATGATAACTGCCAGTTGTGCCAGCACCGTTTGTTGAAAATGCTGTCTTTTTTTCCACTGGATGGTATTAGCTCCTTTGTCAAAGATCAAGAGACCATAGGTGTGTGGGTTCATTTCTGTGTCTTCAATTCTATTCAGTTGATCTACCTGTTTGTGGTTGTACCAGTAGCATGCAGTTTTTATCACAATTGCTCTGTAGTACAGCTTGAGGTCAGGCATGGTGATTCCACCAGAGGTTCTTTTATTGTTGAGAAGACTTTTTGCTATTCTAGGTTTTTTATTGTTCCAGATGAATTTGCAAATTGCCCTTTCTAACTCAGTAAAGAATTGAGTTGGAATTTTGATGGGGATTGCATTGAATCTGTAGATTGCTTTCAGCAGGATAGCCATTTTGACTTATATTAATCCTGCCAATCCATGAGCATGGGAGATCTTTCCATCTTCTGAGATCTTCTTCAAATTCTTTCTTCAGAGACTTGAAGTTCTTATCATACAGATCTTTCACTTCCTTATTTAGAGTCACATCAAGGTATTTTATATTGTTTGTAACTATTGTGAAGGGTGTTGTTTCCCTAATTTCTATCTCATCCTGTTTATCCTTTGTGTAGAGAAAGGCCACTGATTCCTTTGAGTTAATTTTATATCCAGCTACTGCGCTAACATTGTTTATCAGGTTTAGGAGTTCTCCTGTGAAATTTTTAGGGTCACTTATACATACTATCATATCATCTGCAAATAGTGATATTTTGACTTATTCCTTTCCAATTTGAGTCCCCTTGATCTCTTTTTGTTGTCAAATTGCTCTAGCTAGGACTTCAAGTACTATATTGAATAGGTAGTGAGAAAGTGGGTAGCCTTGTCTAGTCCCTGATTTTAGTGGCATTGCTTTGAGTTTCTCTCCATTTAGTTTGATGTTGACTACTGGTTTGCTGTAGATTTCTTTTATTATGTTTAGGTATGGGCCTTGAATTCCTGATCTTTCCAAGACTTTTATCATGAAAGGGTGTTGGATTTTGTCAAATGCTTTCTCAGCATCTAGGGAGTTGATCATGTGGTTTTTGACTTTGAGTTTGTTTATATAGTGGATTACATTGATGGATTTCCGTATATTAAACCATCCCTGCGTCCCTGGGATGAAGCCTACTTGGTCATGATGGATGATCGTTTTGATGTGTTCTTGGATTTGGTTTGCGAGGATTTTATTGAATATTTTTGCATTGATATTTCTGAGAGAAATTGGTCTGAAGTTCTCTTTCTTTGTTGGATCTTTGTGTGGTTTAGTTATCAGAGTAATTGTGGCTTCATAGAATAAATTGGGTAGAGTATCTTCTGTTTCTATTTTGTGGAATACTTTGAGGAGAGTTGGAATTAGGTTTTCTTTGAAGGTCTGATAGAACTCTACACTAAACCTAACTGGTCCTGGGCTATTTTTGGTTGGAAGACTATTGATGACTGCTTCTATTTCTTTAGAAGAAATGGGACTGTTTAGATTGTTAATCTGATTCTGATTTAACTTTGGTACCTGGTATCTGTCTAGGAAGTTGTCCATTTCATATAGCCTTTTGTAGTAGGATCTGATGATGTTTTGGATTTCCTCAGAATCTGTTGTTATGTCTCCTTTTTCATTTCTGATTTTGTTAATTAGAATACTATACCTGTGCCCTCTAGTTAGTCTGGTTTATCTAACTTGTTGATTTTCTCAAAGAAACAGCTCCTGGTTTGGTTGATTCATTGAATAGTTCTTTTTGTTTCCAGTTGGTTGATTTCAGCCTTGAGTTTGATTATTTCCTGCTGTCTACATCTCTTGGGTGAATTTGCTTCCTTTAGTTCTAGAGCTTCTAGGTGTGCTGTCAGGATGCTAGTGTATGCTTGCTCTCTGTAGTTTCTTTTTGGAGGCACTCATGGCTATAAGTTTTCCTCTTAGGACTGCCTTCATTGTGTTCCATAAGTTTGGGTATGTTGTGGCTTCATTTTCATTAAATTCTAAAAAGTCTTTAATTTCTTTCTTTATTTCTTCCTTGACCAAGGTATCATTGAGTATAGTGTTCTTCAGTTTCCAAGTGAATGCTGGCTTTCTATTATTAATGCTATTATTTAAGATCTGTCTTAGTCCATGGTGATCTGATAGGATGCATGGGATAATTTCAATATTTTTGTATCTGTTGAGGCCTATTTTGTGACCAATTATATGGTCAATTTTAGAGGAGGTACCATGTGGTGCTGAGCAGAAGATATATCCTTTTGTTTTAGGATAAAATGTTCTGTAGATATCTATTAAATCCATTTTTTCATAATTTCTGTTAGTGTCCATGTGTCTCTGTTTAGTTTCTGTTTCCAGGATCTGTCCAATGGTGAGAGTGGAGTGTTGAAGTCTCCTACTATAATTGTGTGAGGTGCAATGTGTGCTTTGAGCTTTACTAAAGTTGTTTTAATGAATGTGGCTGCTCTTGTATTTGGAGCATAAATATTCAGAATTGGGAGTTCGTCTTGGTAGATTTTACCTTTGATGAGTATGAAGTGTCCCTCCTTGTCTTTTTTGATAACTTTGAATTGAAAGTCAATTTTATTCGATATTAAAATGGCTAGTCCAGCTTGTTTCTTAGGACCGTTTCCTGGAAAATTGTTTTCCAGCCTTTCACTCTGAGGTAGTTTCTGTCTTTTTTCCTGAGGTGGGTTTCCTGTAAGCAGCAAAATGTTGGGTCCTGTTTGTGTAGCCAATCTACTAGTCTATGTCTTTTTATTGGGAAATTGAGTCCATTGATGTTAAGAGAAATTAAAGAAAAATAATTGTTGCTTCCTGCTATTTTTGTTGTTAAAGTTGGGATTTTGTTCTTGTGGCTGTCTTCTTTTAGGTTTGTTAAAGAATTACTTTTTTGCTTTTTCTAGGGTGTAGTTTCAGTCCTTGTGTTGGTGTTTTCCTGTTATCATCATGAAGAGCTGGATTCGTGGAAAGGTATTGTGTGAACTTGGTTTTGCCATGGAATACTTTGGTTTCTCCATCTATGGTAATTGAGAGTTTTGCTGGGTATAGCAGCCTGGGCTGGCATTTTTGTTCTCTTAGAGTTTGTATAACATCTCTCCAGGATCTTTTGGCTTTCATAGTCTCTGGTAAGAAGCCTGGTGTAATTCTAATAGGCCTGTCTTTATATGTTACTTGACCGTTTTCCCTTACTGCTTCAATATTCTGTCTTTATTTAGTGCATTTGTTGTTCTGATTATTATGTGTTGGGAGGAATTTCTTTTCTGGTCCAGTCTATTTGGAATTCTGTAGGCTTCTTGTATGTTCATGGCCATCTCTCTCTTTAGGTTTGAGATGTTTTCTTCTATAATTTTCTTGAAGATATTTGCTGGCCCTTTAAGTTGAAAATCTTCATTCTCATCTACCTCTATTATCTATAGGTTTGGTCATCTCATTGTGTCCTAATTTCCTGGATATTTTGAGTCAGAATATTTTTGCATTTTGCATTTTCTTTGATGGTTGTGTCCATGTTCTCTATGAAATCTTCTGCACCTGAGATTCTCTTTTCCATCTCTTGTATTCTGTGTCTGATGCTTCCATCTATGTTTCCTGATTTCTTTCCTAGGGTTTCTATCTCTAGAGTTGTCTCACTTTGGGTTTTCTTTATTGTTTCTATTTCCCTTTTTAGGTCTTGGATAGTTTTCTTCAATTCCATCACGTGTTTGGCAGTGTTTTCCTGTGATTCTTTAAGGACTTCTACCTCTTTAGCACTGTTCTCCTGTCTTTCTTTAAGTGAGTTATTAAATTCCTTTTTAAGGTCCTCTACCAGTATCATGAAATATGATTTTGTATCCGAATATTGCTTTTCGGGTGTGTTTGGGTATCCAGGACTGGCTGAGGTGGGAGTGCTAGGTTCTGATGATGGTGATCAGTCTTGGTTTCTGTTGGTAATATTTTTACGTTTGCCTTTCGCCATTTGGTAATCCCCGGAGTTAGTTGTTATAGTTGTCTCTGGCTGGAGCCTGTTCCTCCTGTGATTCTCTTAGCCTCTGTCAGCTGTCCTGGAAGTCCAGCTCTCTTCTGAGTCTCAGTGGTCAGAGTACTCTTTTCAGGCAAGCTCTCCTCTTGCAGGGAATGTGCACAGAAGTCTGGCATTTAGACTTGCCTCTTGGTTGAAGATGAAGGCTCGAAATGGGGCCTGTCCCAGAAGATGGGTTGCCTCCACAGTTTGCGCACTCACCTGCACAGCCTGCTCTGGGGGTCGCAGCCCTCCTGGGCGGCCACCTCTTCTCTGGCAGGGAAGGTGCCCGGATGTCTGCAGCCTGAAAAGGGGGTCTGTCCCAGAAGTTGTGTGGCTTCTTCCTGTCCCAGAAGCTCTGTTCCTTCTGCAGTCTGTTGCTCACCCTCTGCAGTCCACAAGCTGATCTGCGCAGACTGGTCTCAGAGGGACCTGGGAGACAAACCAGACAAACTTCTTAATTCCTAAATTGGTGACCCAGGCTTGGGGCATTGCAACTCCAAGAGAAATTGAGAAAAACCAAGTGCAAAGGAAGAATTAGTGCTTTACAAAGAAGAGAGACTTTCATAGGCATGCTAACTTCTGCAACTGTGAACTAAGCAGAGACCATTAAACATTGCATGTCCTGGGCTCTCTTCTGACTGTAAAAAGACAATAGCTCTTGGGAGCTGATATGTAAAACCCACATTGAATAAAACAAAGGCATTTTTGGAAATGAAACTACTCAACAACCTTCTGCAAACACAAACTGCAATGCTCATTGGCTTCCCCAATCTATTGTACGTGACTAGGAGTATGTACATTTTGTTCTATTTGCGAAACAAGCAAACCTCCACTCTCCTTAAATTACATTCACTTTGCATTTGATTTATCATACAATCTACCAACATTGAGCTCTGGTGATTGCTTAACAAATGGTCAATATGAGTTGTCCAGTCAAAGGTTTTCAAGAGCTATAGGCAAGTCTACAAAATACATATTGCAGGAGCAGTTTCAATCTAACACTCCTTGATACCCAACCAGAAAGTAGTAGATTATTAATATGCAATACAGGGATCAATTGTTCTTAACATGTGGCTCTGGAGGGGGAGGTGGTGTAAGTGATCATGTAAGTAGGCTGAGCTACAACTCAGGCACTGTCTCTCCTGCATAAGCCATTAGGATGGCCATAGTGGGTGACTGATTTCCTGGTGAGGGGAGTTTAATCAGGCAGCACTTTTCTCCAAGTTTTGTGATTGACAAGTGAAAAATTGTGTTTGTGTTTGTGTGGTACACTGCCATGTTTTGATGTATGAGCACACTGGGAGATGATTCAATCAAGCCAATTAGCTTATATTTCACCTCAATACCTCTCATTTTTTGAGAACATTTAAAATCTCTCTCAGCAATTTTCAGGAATATGACACATTTATTATCAACTGCAGTTGCCGAGTTACGTGATGCATCTGTAAAACTTGCTCCTTGTAACTGCTTCTTTACAGACTCTGGCAAATACTTTCCCACTCTCCAGCCTTTCTCTGGGACATTTTGTGGCTTCTAATCTACTTGTTGCCCATGTGTATTTAACTTAATTCTTTCACATTCTACAGTAAAACGGCCAGGCATGGTGGCTCATGCTTTTAATTCTGAAACTTCCAAGGAAGCCAACCTGGTCTACAGAGTGTATTCTAGCCTGGTCTACAGAGTGTATTCTAGCCTGGTCTACAGAGTGTATTCTAGCCTGGTCTAAGAGTGTATTCTAGCCTGGTCTACAGAGTGTATACTAGCCTGGTCTACAGAGTGTATACTAGCCTGGTCTACAGAGTGTATTCTAGCCTGGTCTACAGAGTGTGTACTAGCCTGGTCTACAGAGTGTATACTAGCCTAACTTTGGCTACAGAGTGAGACTTGTCTTAAACATGGAAAGTGAGATCATGCATATCTGTACATGGTTTGTGTCATCTAGTAAACTGATCTCTCAGTTTCTTCATGTGCAGCAAAAAAAATTTCTTCCTATGCTAAGATTGCATAATACGCCATTGTATATCTATACATGTCTTTATTTTGTACTGTATAATATTCTTTCAAGAATACTTATGCTGTGCTGTTATATATCTAGGACTATGCTAGTTGTGGTAAGTCTTTTGGAAATTTTCAGTGTAAGTCGGGGCGATAATTGGTCTTATTTCTTTTCAGTTTGCTTCTGCCTGCTCTAACATCACTGTTGCTATTTCAACCAGGAATCAATTGTAGAAGCAGAAAACATTGATGGGGTATAGGTAGGTAGGTTGGCATACATGCATGGAGATAAAGTATAATCATATTTATACTGGACATTTGACCTTGGGGAGGCTAAACTGACTCTACATGATTCTTCACCTTTGATTCTGGAGCTTTGGGTTCAAGGGTAGACAGTTGAAGAGCAAAGACTGGCAGAGGAACCTAAGAAGTTCTGGAACCCAAACACATGATCTGGACTCATGGAGTACACCAGAACATTCTTCAACTCTCAGAGCATCAATGATCTTGGCCTCAGGGTGCTGTAGAATCTATGATGTTCCATCACATTACTGAACAAATGCGGCTAGTTGAGGAAAAGATGGAGAGAGATGCAGAGTGTGTAGAGCAGGTGTAGGCACTGCTGCTGCCCATGCTATCAAGGTATTTTGGGACAGCATTGAAAGCATGTGTGACCTATAGAGCCTTGATGCCAGCCCTTGGTGTTTATTACAGGCTGTGTTCTCATCCTGACCATCAAAATCAGGAGGGATAGAACTGGCCCTGTGTTGGTTCTGCACTGCAAACGAGAAGAATGGTAAGGCTTGATTTTCCCCAACACAAAACCATTTCTAGTTCTAAACACATCCTTCTCCTTACAAGCTTCTCCTACCATGGAAAGAAGGGCCATAGATTAACAGCTCAAGCTAATTAATACTTGGTGAATATTTGCTCTTCACTAGACACAGAATAGATTAAGCCTCTATCATATAACTTCCTACCGTGTCCCTACAGTCTCCCTTTCATTCTGCTCCACCTGCCACTCCATAGCCTG
This sequence comes from Mus minutoides, assembly GCA_902729485.2. Classification (NCBI taxonomy): domain Eukaryota; kingdom Metazoa; phylum Chordata; class Mammalia; order Rodentia; family Muridae; genus Mus; species Mus minutoides. The sequence continues at coordinate 14,349 of CACVCL010022759.1, forward strand.
GAACCCCTGTGGCCTTTATTTATGTGTGGGATAGAGCCTAAGTCTCTAGGCCTGGCAAACATGAGCCCTGTGTCCACCTGATCCTTTATACCCCACCCTCATTGCTCTAGTGACATTCTAGCTACTTCTTAGCACATGAGTCACTTTGACATTCTCTTTGCTCATTTGACTCGTCTTTAACACCTTCTGTCTGTTTCTCAGATTCCTTTAGAAATGATCTTTCCAAAGTTGTGTTCCCTAATCAATGCACCACTATCCCCTTTCTCATTGACAAATAACTGGGCACATTTTTGTAAATTTCTGTGACATTTCACACATGAAAACAATGTGTAATGATCAAATTAACTTATTAATACCATCACCTCAAACATTTACTATTTCTTTATTGCTGAGAACATTAAAAAATTCTGCCTTCCATTTTTTTTCTCACGATGTAGTGCTGGATGTCATGGAACTCACTATGTAGACCAGGATGAATTAAAACATACAGAGGTCTGCTTGCTTCTGTTTCACCAATGCTGGAGTTAAAGGTGCACACTACAATGCTGGGCTCTGTCCTCAGTGTACTGTTGCTGACTCCAGTCTCCTGCTAAGTGACACCAGAGCTATTCTGACTATAGCAATCTACAACTTGTACTCTCTGTCTGCTCCCTATTGGTCCCAGATTCAAGCCATTCAACTCCTCAGTTCTACAAGAGTAACATTTCTTTGATTCCCACATGAGTGGGATCATATGGTATTGTCTTCATGCATCTGTTTCATCTCGTGAAACAGTGAGTTTTTAAAAGTGCAGGATTATACATGCCATTTACTTCAGTCCCAGAACATACACTACTTTCTTTGTAATTTTTTAAATTTAAAATATAACTGTATCATTTCCTCCTTCCTTTCCTATCTCTAACCTCTTCCATGCCCCCATGCTCTCCAACCAACTCATTCAAATTCATGGCTTCTTTTTTTTTTGTTACTTGTTGTTTTGTACATTACTAAAGTTATAGATGAAACTTGCTCAGTCTAATAATGGTGTGTGTGTGTGTGTGTGTGTGTGTGTGTGTGAGTGATTTCAGGACTGATCGCTTGATATTTGATAACTAACTGGTGGCTTTACTCAGAGTAAGACTATTTTTCTTGAAGACTAGCTTTTGTGGTACCATGCAGTCTTCCAAAGGAGGGAAGCACCAACACTCATACCCATCTATGATGTTTATGAACAGAAACCATGATTAGAATGGCATGATATCCTTAAGGGTGTAATATTGGCATGTATACTTTGGTAGCAACAATTAGCTCTCTAATTGGACTCAAGATCTACTCAACAAGAGAGAAGTCATGCCTTGTCACTGGAAATCCAGTCAACGACTCAGCACAGGTGAAGTCATGAATCTTCGAGGAGACTACAGCCACGATGGCCCTTAACTACTTTTCTAAGTATTTATCCTTGCACCTATAGATAAGTCTTCTCCCCTTAACAAAGAAACTTCTCTTTGCAACAGACAGAGACCATTACAGAAAAGTATAACTGATCAAAATGCCCAGTCCCTGAGGAACATATCTACAACACAAGTCCCTGTGAGTTAGAGATAATAAGAGAAGAGGGGATGGAAAGACTGTAAGAGGCAGGGGAAAGGGAAGTTCTGTGAGATTTCTAGAAGTCAGAGAAGCAAAGTTTTAAACTCATGAAATTTTAATAACATAACATGGCCACCTAAACACATCATTTACTCAATACCGTCGTCTCTATCTGAAGTGACACCTCATGTTCCTCTCTCTCTCTTCCCCCACTATAATCAAGAATAGCAGACATTGCTAGACTTGCCTAAGCCTAAGTGCTTTCAATAAATATCCTTTACATGTGTCTATCTAAAGTAAATAGTTAGCCACACAATAAGGAACCTATTCCCTGCCCTTCATTTTACAAAGCATGAGATACAGAGTCAGAAAGATGGGGTCATTTTCTCAGGACTTGGAGGAGTGGAGCTATAGGCAAGCCCATCATTCTGTCACTGCTATTCACAGATGAGAAGCTTTGCGGTACTGTAACTAAATTAAGCAATGCCCCTAAAGTGAAAGTATCAATTTCTCATAAACTGGCTGCACTGTTTGAAAACTATTTCTCTTGTAATAGACAACTTTATTTGGCCACCTGGTTGTCTACTCTCCAGAGGTTACCCTTCGCAATCAGAGCATCCACTAAATATCATCATCCAAAGCTAAATGTTCTGCCTATGAGTCTTATCAAGCTTTTCTTCCTGCCTTAAAGATCCTCGACAAAACCCTGTTTTTAGCCTGTTTCTTTATTTTAATATTTAGCTTCAAGTGTGTTCTATTTCATCACATTTGATGTGTCTTTTCAGGTAGCTTTAAATCCTCCCCAGGACAAGGTGAGCATAAATAATTAAATGAGAATACCTGTGGGGTACATTCCAGTTGTGAGTATTTTCTACGAGTAGCACTAACATTTAATGTAGGTAAAATCATGAGATAAAATTTGAGTTTCAGTATTAAGAAGCCAGAGGGTAGCCATTAAAAGTGATGATCACAGAGACTGCAAAGTTGCTTACAGGATAATTTGATGAGAAGCGGGATCTAGCGTGCACATTAGCTCTGGCTTCAGAGACTGGAAGCATGAGACTAACTGGGAACAAAAGTACCCTCCATTTTGTGCCGACCTGACCTGTGGAAACGAGAAATGTTGTAAGACAGAAATACAATATCCCATGCCATGCATCAAGCTCCATGCACGTTTCCCCCTGATCTCTTCATTAACAGTTCAAAACATACACAACACAGAGTAAGGCAGTTACAAGACCCACACCCAGCACCCAACTTCAACAGTCACAGGCTCCCTGCTACTCTCATTGCCTCTCCAAGTCCACCCACTCTCTGGTTTTTTGACAATGTGTTAACTTTATGGATATTGTAATTCAAAACATACACAGACTGTCTTAGCACCTCTGAAACTCACCCCTATTACTCCATAAGAATTGTTGCTATCTTTTCCCACTTTTTACAGGTCACTGTAATACATTCTTTTTTGTTTTGTATATTTATGGGCTTCATTTAAAAGGAATCACAAAGCATGAACTCTTTGGCTCCATGGGAAGCCTATGATATTAGTCCAGCATACCACCTCTGCACTGACGTAGCCAGGTTCTCTGTCCTCTCATGTAGCTCATTTGACCTATTTTTTTTTTCTTTCTTGAAACTTGGTTGGGGAGCAAAAGAAAGTAAGGAAGAACAGGTTTAGTTGGGAGGCAGATTCAAGGCCACTTTGTGTCACTTGTGGCAGGTTGAGTTTTTCAAACTGTCAATTTTATCTGTATTGCTAAATGCACTGAGGTTACTTCAATCAGAGACACTTGTAGCTGTTTGCATAGCTTTGCATCCCATAATGATCATTTCCTGTTCGTTGGTATCACTGATAATTTGCAATTTCTCTTTTTGGTCTGAACCAACCTTGTGACATATTAGACTCCTGATCTTTTCAGAACTAACTTTTCAGTCTCCTGTGGTAGAAAATACAATTGCATCTCTTGGGAGGCAGAGGCTGGGGGTGGAGGTGGATACATGCAAATTTGAGGCCAACTAGATCTATATATCAAGACCTTATCTCCAACAAATCAAAACAAACAAACAACAAAACCTCCCTACTTTTGGCTTTATTGATTTTTCTTGGTGTTAGTGTTGGTGCTGGTGTTGTTGATGGTTTGGTTGGTTTGGGGTTTGTATTGTTTTTAATTCTCTTCTTGCTCAATTGTTTCTTCACACTTTCTCTTGGGGTCCATCCCAACCATCATTTGTGTTTCTGAGATTCAATCCAAGGTCCTCACACATGCCAGACACATGTCCCACCACTGAGCCACATCCCCTGCCCTTAGTATCAGAATTCTGAAAGTAGAAACCTAGGTCTTTGGGCTTTGATTTTTCCTTATGTGGTAATATAAGCATATGAAGCTATAGATTTCCACCCAGAGAGACCTGTAAGGGAGAGAGAGGTGGGAGAAAGGGAAAACATTCTTAGACAAGCAGAGGGGTATGGCACCCCATTGTGGGAACAAGACCAAGCATGGGGTAGTGATGGAGTATCACTCTGGCACAAAAGGAGGGAAATAGACATGGATAAACTGAGGAAATTATCTACTTATTGAGAGAAGGCTGGAAACCTCCCTTCTTTATCATGATTTCTATTCCTCAGCAAGCAGGATAAGAAAAAGCATCAGCCCCACTGAGTTGAGCCCCCACTGCCCACCCAGCCTAACCTAATCAGTGGGCTCCAGGTTCTGTGAGAGAGCCTACCTCAGAACTAAGGTGGGGAGCATATCACACACATATGCATAGAAGCAAAATGCAAACAAAATAAAAAGCAGGACAAGTTGGATCAGGAAAAGATATAAGAAAGGACTTGAAAACATGGTTAGGTTTATATCTGCTGAGTATTAACAACACCCTGAAATTGAAGTATGTATTAGTTACTCCTTGCTGCTATAATAGATTATCACAAAGATGGTGACTGAAGACAATAAGTTATCTTTTAGAGCAAAGACCTGTTTATTGATTCTTTATGAGTTTCATTCCAGTGCATCCCAACCCCACTCATCTTCCCATCCCTTTTTTTTTCAATTTTTATTATTTATTTTCTTCATTTACATTTCAAATGTTATCCAGAAAGTTCCCTATACCCTCCCCCATCCCCCTTCCCATCCTTTTATAGCCACTCTCTGCCCTTGCAACCTCCCCACCAAATTAAAAGACACACACACACACACACACACACACACACACACACACACACAAAAGCAAAATAATAATAATAATAATAATAATAATAATAATAATAAAAATAAAACAAAGAATAGTAAACATGTCATCGTGGAAGCTGTAGTGTGTTATTCCAGTATATCTCTCTATCCATACATCTTCACTTGCAGATGTTCATTTATTGCAGTGAATGATTGGATGAGTTCAAGGTCTCTGGCTTCTATGACACCATCAATATTGGATCTTCTTCCCAGCTACCCTGTTGTTGTCCTATGTCACAAAGAACTTGAAGTTTTGGATAAGCAGAACCAGTCTTTTCACTCAGCTCAATCATTCACAGATGATGCACATTTGGGTGTGGTCCTACTCAAAGCCCTGCATCTGGGCCTGGATGGCAGCTGAGCTAGTCAGCATGCCAGCTCTCCCTTATCAAAACCACCAGGGCAAGCTTTCCAGCACTGATCCAGCTAGGCTATCTCATGCCATCATTAGCAGGAGATGGGGTGAGGTCTTCTACTCTTATGCCCTTAGGGATAGCTCACCCAAACCTTTGTCATCAGGGCCAGCTCCACTGTGTTGCCCAGGCAAGATGCAGGGCCCATTCTCCAAAGCTGTTGATAGCTTTCTCACAATTTCAGGGCCAGCTCTCTGACTATCACAGGTGGTGTTAGTGATGACATGATCCACCCTCTCTGCTCCCAAGCTATCTATGGCATGGGAATGATGGGGCCAGTACTCCTGTTCTCTCACTCTCAGGGAGGCTAGCATGCACCCACACCACCAGGGCTAGCTGTGATATCTAGCCCTCCCTTTCTGTAGTCCTGTAGCTGGCAAGGGGTAGTGTCAGCTTTCCTGTTTCCATGATCCTGGGGCCAGCTGAAGTCAGGGTGCAGAGAGCATCACCTCTACCCTCTGCACCTCAGAGCAGACAAGTGGTGGGGCCAACTCTCCCTCATCCATTATCACAGGGCAGCTTACCTGAGCCTCTGCCTTGAGGGCCATCTTTACTGTGCTGCCCAGATGAGGTGCAAGGCCAGCTCCCCTGCTCTCATAATCCTATGGCCAGATCTCCCAACTGCCGCAGGTGGCCAGGGGCAAGTGAGGGAGAGAATCACCTCTGAGTCCACACCACCTCACGGCAGTGGCAGGTGGAGCACTCCAATGTGGTGAGGAGCACTTGCACCCTCACCACCAGGGCCAACTCTACTGTGTTGTCCAAACGAGGGTCAGGGCCTGCTCTCCACCTCTCATGATTCTGGGGTCATTTTCCCAACTGAAGGTCTATCTTAAGGAGTGACAAAGGGTCATGGAAGAAAAGTAAGTTATATTATAGTTTTTGAAGTCAGAAATCCAAAGCAAGAATAGAATTAAGGGGTCATCGGGGCAATGTTCCTTTGGAGTGTAAGGAAGAGTCTGCTTTCTCGCCTTCTTAACTTCTAGAGATAGCCCACCTTAGCTGTGTCCCTTTCCTCTGTCTTCAAAGCTAGCTGTTTCTCTTGCTCCGATCTTTCTCCCAAGATTCCCTGAATGAACTTTGTAGGTCAGAAGTAGAGCCTAGGATTTACACTTGTAACCACCTCTTAGGGGATGTAATGGTGCTACCAAGGACTCACTCCTCTCCTATTATGCTCTGGCTTCTAAAGTTCTGTGACTCAAAGGCATATGTTTGTCGTATGTCCCTTGTGATTTTATTTTTGAGTCAAAGCACATCGGAAATCCCAGCTAATTGTTGGACTACGTAATCTTTCTGTAGCCAAATCTCTACCTGTGTAAAGTAGACACCTTACACTTCATAGAGAAAGTTGTGGCTATCCAGTGACTTAATAACATAAATACTCCTTAATGCTATAAGATACTAAGAAAGGAGAAGAAAAATGGTCTTCAAAGCAGAGGGAGGGGACTGGAGAGATGGCTCAGAGATTCAGAGCCATTATTGCTGTACCAGAGAAATGGAATTTGGTTTCTAGCACCATAGTCAGTCTGCTTACAATGACCTGTGACCTCAGATCTCTTGGAGCCTCCACAGGCAACTCCATGCACATTACATACATACATACATACATACATACATACATACATACATACACACACATACAGAGAGAGACAGAGACAGAGACAAACAGACAGAAACAGAGACAGACAGAGGTTAAAATAAAATGAATCTTCAAAGAGTGTTTTTTTTCATACATGGACTTGGTTATACAGATAGTGTCAATAAAAAGCAATGATAAAGCAACAGTTGGGGGATACAGCCACCTGAGGAGCAGAGGCCACGGGAGATATTTCTGGTGTTCAGCCTGAAACACAGTGGTGACCACCAAGTGGGAATAGAGGAGGAGAAAGGTCTTCTGAAAAAGTACTAGTCAACTGGCCCCCAAACTAACTCATAAATCTTAGGAATAAAAAGAGCAAACAGATTCCTTCCAAATCCTTGATCCGGTTCATTGATTTGTCTCAGCTAAAGGGTGGTTCAGGCAATCCCCATTCATTTCCCTGTCTTGGAACACTGAACTCGGAAGCAACCTTTCAAGCAGGCACAGAGAGAACATCTCCTCCCACAGACAATCTGTGCTGGTGTGCAGTTCTGCACAAGGAGTCTTGTTAATGCCTGAATGCTGTGAGTGTGTAGTGGAGCAGCCCTTTCCACACTCAGGCGAGGCCAGAAGGTGCTCAGTAAGATGTGCCCAAGAGAACAACCCTAAGAACATGGCTAGAAGCAGCTCCTGAATGTAGCTTGGGTTTGGGGATTGCAGTGTCTGTCTAGATTTCCCTGACTATGCTTCAGTGTCTCCCAAAATGACTTTGCCATATTGCATGAGGCAGGTGGCTCACCAAGTTGGAATGTGCATCAGCCAGAGACTGTGCAGTATCTTCTATGTAGACTGCTAATTCCTGTATAGGAACAGCTAAGAAAACAGCCACTCCTGGGGGGCATGGAGAAAAGGTGATGGCATTACATGTTAGTGCTATCTTAACCCAGTGCTGGTGGGTGGGACCTGCCAGATGGACCTGAACAAGCTGGACATGAAATGAGCCAGAGCAGACCGAGCATAAGGGATCAGAAAAGGGAAGATGTGAAGCTCATATACCTGGATGAGCACACCTCCGAAAAAGCGGGAACACCTTCCTCTGGGGCTTCCTGGGGTCAAATAGGAAGATTTAGCAGAACTGAGGACAGCTCTCCTTTGATTTCTCTGAAGCCCGCTGCTTTGCTCTGTGCTCTCTGGAGCTCTTGCTCCTGAGGCTCTTGAAGGGTCTGAATTTGCTGTACCTGAGCCCCTGTCTCTCTCCGTAGTGTCTTTGTCCACTGTAGGACAACCCACAACATTCTGGATCTCAGGTGGTTGTTCACCCTGTCTGCTCTGAAGCTGAGCTCAGACGTTCAAGGATAGAACCAACATCTGGTCCATACTATATCCTGGTCCCATTTTTTTTTTCTGACTTCCCATGCCACTGTGATTCATGCTTTGATTTACTTCTTCCCTCCCTCCCTCCTTCCCTCTCTCCTTCCCTCCCTCCCTCCCTCTTCTTTCCTCCTTTCTCCTTCCTCCTTCCTTCCTTCCCTCCCTCCTTCTCTCTCTCTCTCTCCCTTCTTACTTCTCTCTCCCCATCCTTCCATTCCTCTTCTTTCCTCCTTTCTCCTTCCTCCTTCCTTCCCTCCCATCTCTCCCTCCCTCTCTCCTTTCTTCTTGCTTCTATCACTAAATAATGAATATCTTCTTAGTGAGATTTAACTTTTGATACTGATCCAATAATGTCTGTTAATAAATGTCTGAAGACGGCATGTGATTTCATACCATAGTCATGCAAGTCCTTTTGGCACCAGAAAAGTGTGATAAGTTCCAGTTGGAAGCAAAGTGACTCCTCAGTTACAGCAATGGACTGACACAAAGAGATAAAGGCCACCATCAGCCTTGGAAGGAGCTGTTCTCAACAAATGACTTCAGACTTGTGCCCTGGTCTCATCATAACTGCCATTGAGTGAGAATCTTATGAGACAGCCATGGCTTGGGACCACCGAGTCGGGCTTTCTCTTTCATAAATCTTCAAGTTCATTAGACAGTAATAAGGTCTGGAGTCTGCATTTTTAAGCCACACCTCAAATGATCATAAGTAATAAGACACAGAACCTTTAATAGACACTAGCTGTTGAGACTGTCCCTGTGTTTATTGTGATCCAGGAAATAGCAGACCAGAGACTTGTGAATGGCACAGATGTCTCATAGCTTCCTTACTTCTAAAAGAGGTTTAAACCAATTAGCTTTACACTATAGAAAGAAAGCCCAAGATTGCATTAGCGAAGATAGTAAAGTGGGAACCAGGTCACTGTCGTTATTTCTGACAGCCTCTAGACAGAGTATAACCTCTCTGGCCCTTCATAGGTCTGTGTGACTAAGGAAAAAAATACAGAATTATAGATCATCTATTTTCCACTCATTCAAAATAAAAAATCAGGCAGCCATATTTGATTGACTGGGCAGTACAGTGGTAAGGAGGGAAGAAAGAGACGTAACATGGAGCCACGTGTCTATCCTCTATACCCTAGACTGAAGTCTTACCTCAGTCCCCAGAATTACCTTTCCAGTCCGACCCAGAACTGACTCCTGTGTAACTCACAGTGATTGGGGAAAAGAGGCGGGGGCATTGTGGGTGAGTTCCTCCTAGCATGTTCTTCCCAGCTAGGCAGCTTCTCCTGTACAAGTGTTATTCCACCACCCCAAGGGCTGGGACCTAGGGGGAAGCAGGAAGGCTGCAGGCTCTGGGGGAAGCAGGAAAGCTGCAGGCTCTGGGGGAAGCAGGAAGGCTGCAGGCTCTGGGGGAAGCAGGAAGGCTGCAGGTTCTGTAACCGCTCTTGTTTTTGTGCAGCTCTGTCTGAAGCCAGCAATTTGTGAGAAAGACAAAGCAAATAGATATATAGAGTTGGAGTGTGGAAAATAACAGCTCTCCTCTCACACTCTTAGTGACTTCGGGATCTGCACTGGCTTTTATGTCTGCTAAAAGGTGGTATTTTTCGGGCCCATATGGGGGCTCCTTTCACCAGGTTGGCTGAGCTGTTTCCACAAAGACCATAGAGCCTAGTAACCGCATCTTGAACCCATGTGGACACTGGAGTCAGGAGTGGCTTCTATAGTGAGTTCCTCCTGCTATGCTGGGCCTCTTAGAACATTTAGGAGAAGAGGAAAATTGGAAGCAGAGAAGCAGAGAGAAGAAAGAGACAGAGACAGACAGAGACAGAGAGAAAGAGAAAGTCAGAGAGAGATGGAGAGAGAGAGTGAGAGAGAAAGAGAGAGAGATAGGGAGAGAGAGAGAGAGAGAGAGAGAGAGAGAGTCCACCTGCTGCATATAGAACACTGAAGAATGGCATTACCCCTGGATGATTCTGTGGAAGTTGCTAGAAAGCTAGCAAAGCCTCTGTCTGGCACAGGGTAAACCTCAGAGAGTGGCAGTGTCTGGCAACCAACAGGATGATTCTCACCAAGTCTCCAGGATACCATTTCCTGTCCTTACTGCCTTCCAGAGATGAATGGGTAAATGGAACAGTTAACTTGAAACAAAACCTCTTACCTGAGATGCTTATAAGTTAGAAGCAGCCATTGAGTATGACTGTGTCTGAATATATAAAATTTAGAATACTTCAAGTCTAAAACTTTTTGAGGTATGTTGCTATTTGTTATGTTTTTCCTTTTGGAACGCTTCAGATTTTTTTTTTTAATGTTAGAGATGCTCAATCTGAAATAATATTGTGTGGTGGTTTGACTAAGAGTGGCCCCCATAGGTTCATATTTGAATTTAGTCACCAGGCAGTGGCAATATTTGGAAGGATTAGAAGGTCTAAAGGGTATAACTTTGTGAGAAGAAGTATGTCACTGGGGATGGGCTTTGAGTTTTCAAAAGTCCATGCTAAAACAGTTCTCTCTCTCTCTCTCTCTCCCCTCCCTCCCTCTCTCTCAGCCTGAAGATCAGGATTTACCTCTCAGCTACTGCTCCTGCACCTGCATGCCATATTGCTCCCCGCCATAATGATGGTCTAAACCTCTGGAATTGTATGTAAGCCCCCAATGAATGCTCTGTTGTATAAGAGTTGCCTTGGTCATGATGTCTCTTCACAGCAATAGATCAATGACTAGGATGTTCTGTCCTTCAAAACATACAAGTACTGTGTTAGAAAAATAAGTAAAATAAAGGGCTGAGGTATGGTAGGTCTCTAGAACACTTCCTTGCCAAGAATGTCCATGGCCTTGAATTTGATCCTCAGCAACTGCAAAATTAATTAATTTTAAATGCTTTATAAGAGCACATTTCTTTTCTCCTCAGGTGGTACTACTTTTTTATTTTATTTTTTAATGAGTCTGGGAAACAAAGCCAAATGTATTAAGTTTCAGGTCAATTCTTATCTCTCCTCAAGGAATGGTGCCCAGGGGCTTTGCTGTGGTGTAATCCCACCTGTTGAAAAGGTTTGAAACTAAGGTGGAATGTGTAGGCTAGGGGTAAAATTCACTGAACTGAGAGCTTTAAGGTGTGTCTTAGAATGGGAGAGGTGCTGGCCTTGAGAGATTTGAGGGAGATCAAAGATAAATGGATGGCCACAAAGGCAGAGCCATATGCAAGCTGTCAAAGCAGACCTTGACTAGGGCTACACAAGATCCGAGTCCCTACAGCTGAGGGAAGTCCGGAGACTCTGAAGAAGGATCCGCATCCAGAAAGAGGAGAACGAGGGAGCCCCCAGGGTGTCACAGATGAGGTTTAGCCCAGGCTATACTGATCAGGAGCAATGCATGGAAACTGAGTCTGGGAGTGCCAGAGACAAAGGTCTTCATGGTCTGGATGCAAAAGAGACAGCATTCTTGATGGCTATAGATCTGCTTGCCTGGGCCATATTTAAAACAATCGAATTTATGAAAACTGACACCTTCCTCTTTGAATGAGAAAAACCTAGGGGCCAGCATGGAGATGCTATCTTTGGGTTTTACATAGCAGAAAGACATAACAATTTCCAGCCTAGATGACTGTCAAAGTGTCTTTAATGCCTCTGGACTGTGGTTACCCTATCCAGGAAATCGATGGAACTACTCCAAGGATTTATTCAAATTTAGCCCTTTCACAGCTACTATTCACTTGTATACTTTTCCTTTAAGAAAATGAAGCAGCAGGTGCTTCTTAGCTGGGAAGTTTTAAAATGAAGGAACAACACCTTAGCCACATCCCCTATCTCCACGTACTATGTGTCTTCAGGCACTGTCAGATGTCCTTTCGGTGTAGGGAAGTGGCCAACTGTGTTCCCGGTTGAGAACCATTGCCTTATTGTAACTTCTGTGCTATTTGTTGTTTTGCTTTCTTAAATAGAAACCATATAAGAACAACAGAAGACATCTCCTTGCAAGAAGAGCATCCTGTAACACCTCCAACATACCTAAGTACCAGATAAGGGCCATGCCTCCATGATGCTGTCTTGAAAGCTCTTGCTAGAAGTCATCCCTTGTTCCACTCACAGCTTTCCTCTCTGTTAAAGTGGAAGTTCTTACAACATAAGCATCAATATCATTGATCTTTATGTTCCTAGAGAGCCTCGCACGGCACTTGAAGCACCATCACACTGTGGATGACTGTTTGTTGATTTGGACCCATATTGATTCTGAACCCAACCCTATGTTCACACTGCTTATGCTAGAAGTCAGCCTCTTGGAGGGAGCAGCCCAGGTGAGTGTCAAACACCAACACGTCTCACAGAGCTGCTGCCCAGACATAATGCTCTGTAACAGTTTCCTGAATCAATGTGTCTCTCAGGTGCTATAGCTCCCAGTGATGTCTTATTTTCCCTCCATGGCTCCCCCAGACCTCCATAAAGTCTCCACCTGCCAGATGAAAGCAGCTGTCTCTCTCCAGAGCCAGAATTTGGCCATTTCTCAGAAGTCTGCTTTGCTTTGTGGGCAAGCCAGCACCAATTATTAAAACTCATTTTTCAGCAAAATCTGGAGCACTGAGGTTCCCAGCCCACTGGCAGGGCTTCCTCACAACCGAGCCTTCCTATTGGCAGGGGAGATGAAATGAGAAACATGGAAATTTAATATCTTCACATTATGCAGACCTGATTTAATCAGGGACGAGGGTGAGACGCAATAAAAACTATAGTTTCATTAAGTTTATGACTTTCAGACTGGATGTCAATTATTCTGTTGCCATGGTCACAACTGTTACAGCCTCTTTAGAACTGTTTCCCCATGGCAACCAGAAGGGGAAGGAAGAGAGATGGGGTTGGACTGTATTTCCCATCTTACACTCTCTTTCGGGTTGGAGGGTTCGAGAGAGGGTAAATCAAGGTGCAAGATTCTCCTCAGGAAAAGCCTGAACACAAAGTGGGGCATGAAGTCTGTGCCTTGGGTTTACTCTTTCCAAGATAACTCATGGATTCATCCTCCCCCTCCCCCTCCCCCTCCCCCTTCCCCTCCCCCTCCTCTCATCCCAACCCCTAGTAGTATAGCCATACATCAGATAGCCAGGTCTCCAGAGTTTGAGGATTTACCCAGCTTGTCTTTCAGTCACCAACACTGTGAGAACTTTTAGAGAATGTATTGTATGGAGCATACCACTAGCCACACGATATCCACACCCAATCATTCCCACAGGCTGTTCTGATTCTCTTCAGGGTAACCCTTACTATTGGGCCTTCAGTGTAAAATGTTACCCCTATGTGTGTATATTTGGTTTCTAGCTGCTGGTGGTTGCTTTGGAAGTTCTAGAACCTTTGGAACATGGAACCTAGCTGATAAATGTAGGCCACTGTGATAGGTCTTAAAGTTAAGGCCATCCACTTCTGTATTTGCCAGGCACTGGCAGAGCCNTCAGGGTAACCCTTACTATTGGGCCTTCAGTGTAAAATGTTACCCCTATGTGTGTATATTTGGTTTCTAGCTGCTGGTGGTTGCTTTGGAAGTTCTAGAACCTTTGGAACATGGAACCTAGCTGATAAATGTAGGCCACTGTGATAGGTCTTAAAGTTAAGGCCATCCACTTCTGTATTTGCCAGGCACTGGCAGAGCCCCACAAGAGACAGCTATGTCAGAGTCCTGTCAGAAATCTTGCTGGCCTATGCAATAGTGTCTTGGTTTGGTGGTTGTTTATGGGATGGTTCCCCCGGTGGGGCAGTCTCTGGATGGTCCTTCCTTCTGTCTCAGCTCCGAACTTTGTCCCTGTAACTCCTTCCATGGGTGTTTTGTTCCCCATTCTAAGAAGGAACAAAGTATCCACGCTTTGGTCTTCCTTATTCTTGAGTTTCATGTGTTTTGCAAATTGTATCTTGGGTATTCTAAGTTTCTGGGCTAATATCCACTTATCAGCGAGTGTGTTCTTTTGTGATTGGGTTACCTCACTCAGGATGATGTCTTCCAGATCCATCCATTTGCCTAAGAATTCCATAAATTCATTGTTTTTAATAGCTGAGTAGTATTCCATTTTGTAAATGTACCACATTGTATGCTCACAGTCATCTATTGGATGGAATAGAGGGTCCCCAATGAAGGAGCCAGAGAAAGTACCCATGGAGCTAAAGGGGTCTGCAACCCTATAGGAGAAACAACAATATGAACCAACCAGTACTCCCCAGAGCTTGTGTCTCCTCTAGTTGTATATGTAGCAGATGATGGCCTAGTAGGCCATTTATGGGAAGAGAGGCCCTTGGCCTTGCAAAGATTATATGCCCCAGTACAGGGGAATGCCAGGGCCAGGAAGCAGGAGTGGGTGGATTGGGGAGCAGGGTGGGTGGGGGAGAGTATAGGGGACTTTCAGTATAGCATTTGAAATGTAAATGAAGAAAGTATCTTAAAAAAAAAAAGTTAAGGCCAAGGGATGCTTTTGATCTCTCTGTGCCCTGGTCCACTAAGATATGAGCAGTGCCTCTCTGTTATACCCTCCCTCATCTAGACAGAGTAGCTCTTATATAAATTAAATTAAATTAAATTAAATTAAATTATTTCTTCGTTAAGTTGCTTCTGTCAGATATTGGTCACAGTGATAAGAGAAGTAACTAACAAACTTGGGAACTGCTCCCTTACTTATAAGCTGCCTCACCAAAACAGCTCAATGTCCAATAGGCCATTTCAGTAGAGGGCACTGTTGGGACATTTCTGGCCAACAACAGTTAAATAAAGGGTACCAGAAGATAACTGAGTCTGTCAGAAAGAACCAGGCATTGATACTTCTCAGGTTAATGTTTAGCCCATGGAGCCTGAAAACCAGCAGAGTGATGTCACTCCTGTTCTTCAAGAAGGGAAATCTAGGAAGTAGTCTGCATGATACTCCAAGATACCCAAGGACCTGAGTTCTCTACAGTAGTGACTGTAGTGATGCATCCTTTGTTGGCTCCTCCTGCCCTGTCTTATTGTAGTCTTCCTGATGCAATTTTGTACTGGACTTTTGTCTTCAATAAGCTGAAGACATAGATATCTGCATCTTTCAATTTGCTTTTTCAAAAAATGTAAATAAACACACAAAGAGTGCAATCCAAACTTGACCATCATGAATAGATGCAAATCTCTTCCCTTCTACTAATTCACTCTTCCCCCACTATCTCTGCACTCAGCAAATATACTAAGGTCCTCTGCCTAAGCTTATTGTCAACGAGCAATTTACCTGCACATATCCTACAGAGGATTCTCTGGGTAAGACTTTCTCTACAAATAAATTTAAACTTTTCTAGGGTATGGGCAATGAACATATGTTTGTAGGTACATTCTACTACCTGGCGTGCTGTAAGCAAGTGCCCACTGACTCTCTGTGGTTATTTAATGCATTGGATATGCATTTGTAAAGTTATGTATTAGTTACACCATGGGTAAAGGGTAATAATAGGAAAACAAACATGGGTATTATTTAAAATGCTTTTGGTTGTGAGGTATTTCCTACTTATACACACATACACACACACATTGAGACTGGCTAGGCTTCAAATTGGCAGTTCAAGAGACTAGGCCTAAGTCTCCATTTCCAAAAACAGGGCAAGTTCAGGCAAATCCAGACCTCAGAAGCTGGCCTACCACCTGGCCTGAGACAAGGACAATGGATCAGCAGCAGTTCCCAGACCTCCTCAGCAACAGTTTCCAGCCCTCCAGACCCCAGCAATGGTTTTGGAATGCCCCTAGAGATAGAGCCAAGATTAAAATAGAGGTCACTTACTCTTCCCTATAATTTCTCTAATGTGCTTTAACTCAGGCTTTTGAGCTCAGTTTCAGGTCTCTCCATCTTTGTAGACTGCAGCATGCTGGACTTTTGCAGACTAAGAGACTCTTTGTGGTTACATACTGTTTGAGTTCAGGGTATATATCATTCTTCAGCGAATCATGGACCATACATTCATACATACACATATACATACATAATACATACATACATATCATATATCTATGCATCATATACCTATACATATATACATATACATATGCCTTGCCTAGAAAAATGCTCATTGTTTGCAAGGATTCAGTTTAAAAAAAAATAAAACAAAAACCAAAAACTGCTGATGTGACTTTTCCATAATATGGGAAGGTCTTTTTATAGATATGAAAGAAAGAACAGCCAGAGGCATCTGGAGGAGTCCAGAATAGTGTGAAGTAGATTGAACACGGCCAGCAAACTGGACATGGCCAAGGTTATCTTTGAGAGAGGGTAGAATAGCAGGGAATAGAGAACACAGAGTATAGTGATAGAGAGAATAGCCAGGCTATAAGAATAACCAGCTGTGAGGAGGAGACCCCATGAGCTGGGAGGAGTTTAGGGTGGAGAAAGAGACAAGAGGGCTAGAATTTCGAGGCATGAACCTTGAAATGCTTATAGGAACCCCAGGTACATGTTAGTGAAGAGCCATATGTCCCTTTTGCCAGAGGAAAGGGGAATGACTCCTTGGGGCATATAGGAACCAGATTCACAAATTCCTGAGGAATGCTGGCTTTTACCTAATGGCAGGAAATTCCCCTATAGTCTAGGTCGAGATAGGCCTAGACTCAGTTTTAGATAAATCAATGGGTCTGCCCTTTAGACTTGACACTCATAAATCAAGTTTTCTCTATCACGTTTCCTTCTTTAGTTTCCTTGCCTTTAAGAAAACAGAACAGTGTCTTAGAAAAAAAGATAAAGCCATTGAGCTTAACAGAAACGGATCCAGTTGCTGACCTGATGTAGTCTATACCGAGCATTTTTTTTTCCTTTTTCTGACTCTCAAATTTTATCCTGCTGTTGAGTTCGGCGGCATGCCAGCTGGGTAGTGATCTCTCTCTTATCCACAATTCTAACTCCAGGCCTCTTGCCTCTCTTTTATGCCTCTTGCTCCTCATTTTCAGCCACAGGCTAGAGCTCCCCTGACGTCATTCTCACTTCACATAAGGAGCTTCCATTCACTCCTATTTACTCACTGTGCACAGGAATCACACACAGAAAGATCATTTTGATTCCACTTCTGAGACTTTGGGCAAATAATTTAATTACTCTGAGTCTCATCATTAGGTATGATGGGAGAATTATGGTAGTAGCTTAATGGGAAGCACCAGGGGCAATGATGTTCTCCTGGCTTTGTTATTATTGGCTTTTCTATGGCCATCAAACATAGTGGACTCTTTTGGGATGTTTTCACTAGGGAGGCAATATCCCGGAATGGCCAAGCATCCGGCTTAAAACAAAAACGCAGACCCGTGAAGAGTTACTATTAATTGTAGGCCTGAAGGAGCTAGAGGTACCAAGGGCTTCTGGTTTTGCCCGTGGGAAATTATCTTGATTGTGTTAATTGATGTTGGAAGACCCACCCACTGTGGGTGATGTTATTTCCTGATGAGGAATCTGGGCTGTGCAAAAGGAGAAAGAAAACTCAGTGCAATTGTAAGATTATGGTGTGACTTCTGGGGTTAGGTTATAAAGAAACTATAGCTTCCACCTCTCTCTCTCTCTCTCTCCCTAAAAAACAAACAAACAAACAAAAGACCAAAACATAATGTAAGTTTGTAAAACATTAGTAGAACATATAAAAGTGGTTCAGTAGTATGAAACAGAAGCTTCCTTCCTTCCAGTCGTACTAACTAGCTTGCCAGCTTTGGTCAAGGTTTGGGGTGATGCTGACAGACATTTTGCCACATCAGGATAGATGCTGACCTGGAAGCATCCAATGAAGCAGCTCCTGAATTTCTGCTTTGGAAATTATATGAGATAGTAAATGGCTATCTTAAGCCTCTAAACACTGTTGTAATTTGTGTGTGGGCAACACATAGCAAGTATGTGCCTATGTTGTTACTATGAGAGATATACAGGAACTTAATTTACTTATCTGCGTAACAAGAAAGTTGATAGTATTTATTTCAAAGTGTTAAGAGACCGAGTTCTGAGCTGGGTATAGTGATTCTCAACTGCAGCCCCAGGACTCAGGAGGCTGAAGCAGGACTCAGGAGGCTGAAGCAGGAGGCCCCAGGACTCAGGAGGCTGAAGCAGGAGGAGCCAGAGTTTGAGGTCAATCGGAGCTATGGAATAAGACCCTTTCAAAGAAAAAGGGAAGAAAGAACGAACGAACGAAAGAAAGAAAGAAAGAAAGAAAGAAAGAAAGAAAGAAAGAAAGAAAGAAAACAAACCACCACTACCAAAAACTGACAGTAAAAAATGAAGCTAACGTAATGTGGCAATTTGAATGTTCCTAAGCACAGCAGTGTTTAGAAGTAACACTTCTACTGATGAGAAATATTCCCTGGCTTTACTGTGCTTATGACAC